>JASPKZ010001542.1:0-71548 GCA_030220185.1 Diploptera punctata
TTCTTTGAGGCGTTTGAATTTCTAATTCCATGTATATTGTAATCAAATTTCAGTGCGTTAATTTCTGTAGTTGGATTTTCTATTGTTTCCCAAAACTCTTTTCTACTTTCTGACAGTAATATTTTGTAATGTTTTTCTGCGTCAGGTTTTACTAACAAATTTATCTTGCAGGATTCTTGGTGGTTTCAGTGTTTTTAAATATCTCCATACTTCTGATGATTGTGATCCTCCTATATAACTTTCTATTTCTTGGCATTTGCTTTTCCATAATTTTTTTTTTCTTCTTCTATCACTTTCCTTTTAACTTTGACGTTTGTTCTCTCGTATTCTATCCAATTCTCTGTTGTTTTATTTGCCAACCATTCTAAGTAGCAATTTTTCTTCTTTTTGGTTAATTCTTCAATTTCATCATTTCACCAATCTTGTGTATTTTGTTTTTTATTTATTGTGCCTAATGCTTCTTTTGCTGCCGAATGTATTATTTCCTTTAAATGATTATATTCTTCTTCTACGTCTTTCTTGTAATCCAAATTCTCAATATTAATCTTCAGTCTTTCTTTATATAGGTTTCTGATACCATCCTGATTAAACAAATATAATTTAAATTTTTCTTCCTGCTTCAGTTGCATTGTTGATTCCCTTGCTTCATCATGCACTTTTTTTCCTGTAAGGAATTTGGGGATGATCTGTGCTGTGAGTAGACAGTGGTCAGAACCACAATTTGCTCCTCTTTTAACCCTTGAGTCCTTAATGAATGAGGAAGTATTTTGCTTGACAATTATGTAGTCTATTATTGATTTCTGATTGAGACTAGGTCGTTCCCAAGTAAATTTATGTATATCCTTATGATCGAAAAATGTGTTCACTATCTTTAATGTATGTTGTTTGCACATCTCTATAATTCTATTCCCATTATCGTTGACTTCTTGTTCCCCGTATAATAATAATAATAATAATAATAATAATAATAATAATAATAATAATAATAATAATAATAATAATTTAATAATAATAATTATTATAATTATAATAATTTTAAAATTAAATTAACCCTATAATGCCCCTTGTTACATATCGCTCATTTGCTGTAAAAACGTCATTACTCAAAAATCGCGATATTTTAGTTTATATCACAAGGAGACTTGGAATGACAACATTTAAAACTTCAAATGCTTCTCGTCAAAAATCGTGATTTTTTTAATTACGATGTTGTTACAGCAAATGAGCGATATGTATACCCCTATCTGTGCGAAAAGTTGTTTTCTTCATATGCCGATTTAAGAAGTAAGTATAGAATCAGACTTTGTGCTGAAAGTGATTTGAGAGTTGTGTGGTTCCTGACTTCAAATCTCTGTGCCATGGAAAGCAGGCGCAAGCTTCTCACTGAATTCCAAAGAAGAGGTGAGTAATTACAATGAAAACTCGTATTTATTATCGTAACTAGGCCTACACGTTGTGTAACTTTTAAGCCGTAACTGCATGATTTAACTCTAAATGGTTATGTTAATATAAGGTTCTTAAACCTTTTCTTGGAATTAAATTTTATGCATGTCTACTATATGTATATTTAAAAGTCAGTGGTTCACCCAAACTCAGATCGTTGTGGAAGGAGTCGAAAAAGGTTGGGGACCGCTGTGCTAGATAATATATATTTTTATTTTTTTATCTCGAGTGTTAGAGAGGGAACTATATTTTCTTACACGCTTAAAGATAGAATCGTTATTCGACCAATGAAAATGCAGTCACACATCTGGTTTGTTTACATTACAAGTGGGACTTAGCTCAGAAGAGATATACAGTCATCACTTAGTACCTTTTAACCAGTATAAGGTACAACACACAGCAGATTTAGATTAAAAATCAATTTCAACTTACTTTAACACGTGAAACAAAGTCATAAACCTGCAAGGATATGACATTACAATACATTTTTATAAAACACTTATGGAAATTGTTTGTGCAAGAATTATGAATATCTTTATAGGCAGAGATTATGTTGTGTATGAGAAAATATGCAGCGAACAACACCGACCAGAGAATTAAAAGTCTGTATAGTTCACATTGGGTTTTTTAGCATAGTTTATTTTTTCCATAAGGCGGGGAGATGTCCAATCATTATAACCCCCAACCTGGAGGACCAGGTAATTTTTGTTCACGGTTTTCTTCCTTTAGCCTTTGACGAACCAACGTCTCCATATGAGGCAGCAGTTGCCGTACCCTGGCAAGGAGCCCTCACAGGGTACTATCAATCGGGCCAGATGAGCCCTGGTTTAAGGTGTTACTCCCCCATTACTCCCCATTTCTCCTGACAGAGCCTAGTTCTCAAAAATGAGTCTAGGTAGGCTGGGCTTTTGGAGGAGGGCATCTAGAAATTCAAGAAGAGACAAAATTAGAAGTACTAAAATCTGAGAAGGAAATAAGAAAGAGACATAGGAAAACATGGTTAAATTTTGTTACACATTTAGAATCAGATTTGCATAAGCTCCAACCTAATGCCTTCAAAATATTAAAACATTTGAATAAAGATATTAAAGAATCTACCAAAATTAATTGCGGAGTAACAAAAGAAGATTTTTTCAATTATTATAAAAGTCTTTGGACTGACAATAGCTATGAAGATACAATTTTCCGAAATAATAATGAGACAGATTCCATAATATCATTGGAAGAATTGAACAATAGTTTAAAGAAATTAAAAAATGGGGAAGGCAACTGCACAGATGGCTTGAAATTCTGAATTGTACAAATATGCAGGCAAACAGTTCCATGAAAGACTGTTGTCCTTCTTTAATAATATATTCAAAACTGCCAAGATATACCCACAAGAATGGAAGACAAGCATGTGTTATACCCCTGTTCAAGAAAGGAGACAAGAGAAAAATGGACAACTATAGGGGAATCAGTTTGTTAAACACATGCTACAAAATTTATGCAGACCATTTTAAATGGAAAATTGAAAAGTTTCAGTGAAAAATTCCTTATGAATGTCAAAATGGATTTAGGAAAGGACGATCTTGTATTGATTCAGCATTTTCTGTTAAACTATTGCTTGAAAAAAAGAAGAGAATTCAACTTAGAAACACCATTTTGCTTTCATAGATTTTGAAAAAGCATTCGACACAGTCAAGAGATCAAAACTCTTAAATATATTGGAAGACAGAAATATACCAAATTTACTTCGGCAGAACATACAAAATATTTACAAAGACAAACACCATGAAGATTAAATTAAATAACAAGATTTCTGAAGAAGGAATTATAAATCGTGGTGTGAGACAAGGCTGCCCCCTATCCCCAACACTCTTTGCAATTTATTATCAATGAAGTAATATGTGTGCTGGAACAAAACATATAAATTTGGAATAAGAATATCAGAAAATAGAAAATTAAACACCCTATTGTTTGCAGATGACCAAATAATAATAGCCAATTCCGAAGATAATCTACAGAAAGGTCTGTATGAACTTAACAAAATTACAGAAGAATATGGATTAAAGATATCTACAGAAAAAACAAAAATTATGGCATTTCAAGGTGTAGATCCTGTCAGAAGTAAAATTGTACTGGACAATAAAATTTTGGAGCAGGTGAATAATTTTACATATCTAGGATGGCAATATCTCATATGAAGAAGAAAAGAGTGTTTGTTGTTTGTAAATGCAAAAATATCTAAAATTTTTAAGAATTTTAGGGTTAATAAATTCTATCTTCAAGCCCACAGTTAGTCCAAAAGCATTCAAGACTGAAAGTGTATAAAACACTGGCTCTTCCAACTCTTTTGTATGGTAGCGAAGTATGGACGTTGAAACAGAAGGATATACAGAGACTTAGATCTGCTGAAATGAGATATCTTCGGAGGACTGCAGGATACACACTATTAGATCACAAAAAAAATGAAGACATCTTAGAAGAATTACACATGGAATCTTTAGAAAACAAAATTTCTGATTATAAGTCAAGATGGATAACAAACATGTTCATCGAATGGAAGATCTCAGAATACCCAAACTAATGTTAAGATATCAACCTGCAGGAAGAAGGAAGACCAGGACGTCCACTCAAAAGACTTCTGGATGGTGTTTCTCTTGAGGCCGAAACAGGTCAACAAATGGCCTAAATTCGTGAATGTACTATGATGATGATGAAAATCTGAGAAACAATGGATGTTCAAAAAGTTGTTCTACAAGTTATTGAAGAAAGGAGGCTGAAATGGTTTGGCCACGTAAACAGTATGTCAGATGACAGGATACATAAGATGATATTAAATGTTGAAGAGAAGAAAGAAGAGCAGTGGATTCAAGGAGTATGGTGTCGAGAGGATTAAGAAAATAGGGGTGTATGGGGGAGTAAAATTTACAATGGGTTGTAGGAAAAACTACTGTATTGTAGTGAAATTCCTAATAGTCAGAGAGTATTGAAAGTTGGGTGTGATAGTAAAAACCTCAGTCATTTTCATCAAAGTCTCTGCTCATGTGGCAACATTTAGTAACCACAAATTCATAACACATTTTTCATTCGACTGGATAAGACATTAAAATAACAGTCTTTGCGATCTATATCAACATGTTGTTGTACCAAGAAGATTAAGAACGTCACAAAATACAAAATAAAACACCTCATTGTTTGCAAATGACCAACTTAATAATTGCAAATTCGGAAGATAACCTACACAAAGGTCTGTATGGACTTAACAAAATTACAGAAGAATATTGATTGAAGATATCTAGACAGAAAACAAAAATGAAATTTCAAGGCGTAGATCCTGTTACAAGTAAAATTGTACTTGATATTAAAATTTTGGAGCAAGTGAATAAGTTTACATTTTTTTTTTTTTGCAAATATCTTTCGACATTCCTGGTTTCTCTCGTGGCATGGCGTATTTGTAACCCACTTCTGAGGTTGGGGCGCCTGGAAGGCGGGGTTATGTTGCCCCGATGATATGATGGGTGATGATGATGATAGTGGTGCGCCAGTAGAATCCCTAATCCTAAGCTTAATTTAAGATGAATATGAATGATGATGATTGAGATGGCCATATGATTTCGGGGACCGTTTGGGCCTTAAAGTTTTCCTGACATTTGTCTTACAGGTGAGGAAAAACCCCGATAAAAACCTCACCCAGAAAAACTGTCCCGCCGGGGATCGAACCCGGGCCCGCTGCGTGACAAGGCAGCACGCTACCTCGAGACCACAGCGGTGGACAGTTTACATATCTAGGATGCAATATCTCATATGAAGAAGAAAAGGAAGTAAATGCAAAAATATCAAAATGTTAAAGTCCAAAACATTCAAGATTAAAAGTGTATAAAACACTGGCTCTTCCAACTCTTTTGTATCGTAGCGAAATATGGACGTTGAATCAGAATGATATACAGAGACTTAGATCTGCTGAAATGAGATACCTTCAGTGGACTTCAGGATACACGCTACTAGATCATAAAAAAAAGAATATATCTTTGAAGAACTGCACATGAAATCTTTAGAAAACAAAATTTCTGATTATAAGTCAAGATGGATGCCATATGTTTATCGAATGGAGGATCACAGGATACACAAGACAATTAAGATATTTAAGATTTTAAGATATCTGCAAGAAGAAGACAGGGCATCCAAACATAGGATGGTATTTCTACTGAGGCCGAAACAGGCCAACAAATGGCCTAAATACATGAATGGACAATGATGATGATGATGATGATAAGTTTCACAAAAAAAGTCAACAGTCATCAACGGTCAGCCCCAAAATCAGCATATTGCCTCTTTATGATATTCCATTAATATAGTGTATTAGTTCAAAACATTTTCAGTTGATCCAATTTTTTCAATTGTATCGCTAAAGTTTTATGTTTAAGCGATAGAATTTTAATTGAATGCATTAAAGTCTCAATGGCACTCAGACCTTGTATGTATAAGACCTGTGTGTTTCATAATTAGAGCCTGAGCATTTTTTTATTTTTTTATAAATCTATTCAGAAGAATTTTTTTACGTCTACTGGAATTTAAAATGCCGTTTGGAATTTGTCTCTTTATAGGTTGGATGTGAGAAAAACAGTGAAGAATATAAAACTACATAACACGTCAAGAGTGACTATGAACTTACCCACGATTTGAAGCACTTTTGGGCAGACAAAAATTGCATTGGAAATGACAAGATTTGTCAAAATATCACACAGGCAGAAGCCCATTTAGGAGAAATGGAAAAAATGGATTTGTGCAGAGCATTTATGAATAAGGATGAAAACTGACCTGGTTTCAAGAACCGAAAATTAATTGATTAATACACTGATACAAATAAAAGAATGGCTACCAAATAATATATTGAAATTCTGTTTCTGAGGGACCGAAGGGTGTGAAAACAAGAATACAGGAAGAGCAATGGGGTAATATGGAAGACATTTAGCACACAGAGCACTGAGGACACTATGAAATAAGTTTAATTTATAATTCATCTGTGCGTATGTTTGTCACTCAACAACTCCTAAACGACTGGACCGATTTTTTGTGTGTGTCTGATTGGATCTCTCGATAGTTTCGATTCACAATTGGACCATCTAAATCCATTAGGTGTAGGAGTTCACCTGAAGTTAAAATTTAAAAATCGCTCTAACGGTCACAATTTTTGATGCTTCACAACGAAACTCAGTAGGCCTATATCGTATTAAAATAAACCGAAATAGGTATTATCAAAAAATGAGCGTAATTCGACAATTAGAAGTGGATATTTACTTGAAACCTGAAATTAAAAACTGCCTAAACGACTGACCGATTTTGATGAAATGTTTTGTTTGTGTTAGAGTGGGTACTGCATGGTTTTAGATTCGCACGTGGAGTCGGTAGGTGGCGCTGCGATCGGGTTACAGGAATGTTTTATGTCAGATGTGTAGTAATCTGCATTATCGACATATTTCTCGCGGCAACAATGTGATGTTATCATGCACGCTTAACAGATAGCAATGAGGAGCTTTCTTACAAACTTTTTTAGTACATCTTAAATAGTGAATTTAATGGTAAAAAAGTAACTTATATTTTTATCGCCCGGCCATGACACGAGAATTGAACGTTCGGATAGGACAACGTCTGCCGGGTCCGCTAGTGTATATATATATATATTTCTTAGGTGACTAATTTTATTATTAAACAATTATTAGTCTGTTCTTTGCTGTTTTTCTGTTTTTTGTACGTACATAACTAATACAAGCTGTAACGAAAGGGGGACCCGATATGCTTGACCACATGTCACCCTTACACTGGTAGGATGTTCGTATACCTCTGTAATAGACACACGTGGACGTTAAGCTAGCAGCCTGTTGGTAAGCCAAGGGCATTCTAGGCCTGTCGCGTCAAGGAGATACGTCCCATGTGCGAACACAGGTGCATCCTAGCGGGAGTTTCTTAACCAATCTATTTTAGTTACGCTTATTTACCCATAGATGTGAACGAATGACAACTGGTTAGCACATCGCCTCAATGAGATATCTGTAGGAATCTAAGGTGTTAACTGAATGGATTAAGGTCGGTCAAATGTTACAGAGGCCTTTTTATTCAGGCCTGCGATTCGTTTACGAGCCTCAAAATCTTTAGAATCGGGATCCACGGATTAAATTTCTTCCTCTCTAAAAATTCATCAGCCCCGGCTGGCTTTGAACCTACGACCTCGGGACTAACATAACCACTAGACCACCGAGGCTGACTTATGGGTTTTTAAGTGGTCATTTGTATTGCAATCTCCACCAGCCAAGTACATGCATATTTTAAGTGAAAATTTAAGAACAACACAGGAAAATGGAAACAAAAAGGAACTTGAATACAAGATCGAAAGAAACCCTTAGAAATGTTAAAAATTGAGAAACAGAAAACTATGTAATAGCTGCACATGCATGGTCAGAAAAAACAGATTCGAAACAAAGGCCAAATTGTTGAAATAGTTATATATAAGGAAGATATATCTAAGGAAGACACAATTTGGGAGAAAATTTACATCCACAAGAATAAGGAGAAAACTATGAATTTTCAAATTCCCGGGGAGAGTGAATAAAAAAATTGACTTGGAAGTTCATCGATCGGCCAACAGAGGGAGTAAAAATCAACCTATAGGATGAAAACCGCAAACAAAACAGTTAAATATATATGCGACGGAACTATAGTGTGCATAATAAAAAAATATATCAAGTGAGTCAAAATAACTAAATCATAATAATTAAGGAGAGTAACTAAACAAAAAATGAATGTTCAAACTTGAATTGTGAGTTTCATAAAAAAACAATTACAATGGTATGGTCATGTAAAATGAATGACAGAAGACAGATTCCCAGGAAGAATCCTGGAATGGGTGCCACTTGATGGAAGAAGAACAGGATGGCCAAAATTAATGTAGACTGATGGTGTTTTAAGCAGCATGGGGGAAAAGGGATTAGATGATGGATATTGGAATGACAGTAGATTAATTGGGTGGAGGAAGATGTTATTTAAACTGCTAATTAAGGGGCAATGGGTGAAATTTCTATTTTCTACATTTTTTGAGCTAAAGACTTGATTTTTTTACACGCTTTATATTAGCTTGACCTGTATCTATCTATCTATCTATCTATGTAACGGAATCTTTCAACGCGATTTTCACCCACTTAAAATTATCGGATCGACTTGAAACTTTGTATACTTGTAGAGGACCCGTGACAATACAATAATTTCATATTTATTTTCTAAAATCCTGGTCATAATCATCAGAAAATTAAAAAAAAAGCGTTTTTGTATCAATGTAACGGAATCTTTCAACGCGATTTTCACCCACTTAGAAACATTGGATTGACTTGAAACTTTGTATACTTCTAGAGGACCCGTGACAATACAATAATTTCATATTTATTTTCTAAAATCCTGGCCATAATCATCAGAAAATCAAAAAAAAGTGTTTTTGTATAAATGTAACGGAATCTTTCAACGCGATTTTCACCCACTTAGAAACATTGGATCAACTTGAAACTTTGTATACTTGTAGAGGACCCGTGACAATGCAATAATTTCATATTTATTTTCTAAAATCCTGGCCATAATCATCAGAAAATCAAAAAACGTGTTTTTGTATCAATGTAACGGAATTTTTCAACGCGATTTTCACCCACTTAGAAACATTGGATCGACTTGAAACTGTGTATACGTGTAGAGGACCCGTGACAATACAATAATTTCATATTTTGTTTAAAAAATCCTGGCCAGAATCATCCGAAAATCAAAAAAATGAAAACTGGTATAATAGGTTGCGGACTTGTCGAGTTTTTAGTCAATCGTTGTAAGAGCTCAGTTGGTAGAGCAGTGAACTCTTAGGGCCGGTTTCACCAACACAGGTAACCGTGTTACCGGTGAATTAAACGGAGCGTTTCCCAGCTTCGCTACAATTTGCGTTTCACCAACAACAGTAACTTTTCACCGGGAGTTATTTCGTCGTATTTCGTTAGTAAACCGTAACCGCACGAATTTGGTCGGTAGAATCGGAGGGTGATATATAACGGAGAGTGATTCCTATATTAAAATGGCGTGTGAAAGACTGGACATTTTTAACATTGAACGTGAATATGGTTTTAATTATTATTTTGAAGGCCAATTGCATTGAAAATACTCTAGTTGGGTAGAAGTAGAACTGTGTGAATAGTTTGAAAATTACGATTACAGTGATATCGCAGACTTTCGAAGATACCAGGCTTGTGTACCTGATAGCTACTGTACATTTGGATCAATCAGAGAGGTAAGTTTATTTCATTATTGAAACTGACTTTATTGATGTAATACCCAGTACTTTACACAATGAATTACTAATTTTATTCACTCATGCTTATATATTTAAAACCAAGTTAGTATCGGTACAAAATAATGTCAGGTTATGTTTATTATTTGACTATTTTTTAACAATATGTTTAATTACTGATTACAGAATATATTTTAGAAAGTACTTGAGTTTTATTTCATATTCATAATATTTTGAGTTCTTAAATACAGTTGGCCTATTTTCGTTAAATTGTTAGCAATAATATAAATCTAGTATGAATACTGTCCTATTATATAAAACAAGTCAGGCATAAATACGAGTACAAGTAAGTTTAATTCGTTAATGAAAATTACTTTATTCATGTATAATACCAGTACTTTACACAATGAATTACTAATTTTATTCACTCATGAATACATATTTAAAACCAAGTTAGTATCATTACAAAATAATGTGAGGTTATGTTTATTATTTATGGACTATTTTTGAACTATATATTTAATTACCAATTACAGAAATATATTTTATAAAATATTTGGTTTTATTTGACATTCCTAATATTTTGGGATATTAAATACAGTAGGCCTATTTTTGTTGAAATTGTTAGCAAGTACCGTAATTTAAATCTAGTATTATATACCTATTATATAGAACAAGTAAGATCCTAGGTCTAAATGCAATATTTCTAGAGATAATTTCCAAAATGTGTTATCGTAAATGCCTTGTAGATAATCAGTACCGGTAATATATCTGACATCCAAGAAAATTTTCCTGTTATTTAACGTTAGAGCAGTGGGAATTATACTAAAATTGTATAGTGGCCTAACATATATTGTCATTAATTGTAAGATCAAGTATTTCTCTGAAAACATGTTCCAGAACAGAACAGTCATTTATGTAATGCAGCAGTTTCTCTATTATTTGATTTTATTTTTCTAATTCTGTAATACTACTTTTCGTTTCCCCCTACTTTTCTTTAAATAATATGTTTTGACGAGTCTTAATATTGTAGACTACACACCTGTAGCACTAAAAATAATTCATGAAGTAACTGCAGATCAATGATAACATTTGATATATCAGCATATGCAAATCTATGATACACAGAAGTTACAAATTGTAAGAAATGCAAGTTACTAAGCATATAGGGAAAAACTGCACTTAAACTAGCGTCAAATATTTTCAAAGTCCTATAGATTAACAGTGCGCATGCACCAGAGTTTGTAGAGCCACCGATAACCCACAATCGAACCACATATGATTATCATCCTCGATTACTATCCGTCGCTATGAAATTTAAATGACCATATTTGCAATAAGTCCCCAAATCTATGTTATAAAGATATATTAATAATATTAAAATTACCAAACTTTATTAAAATGGGTGTACACTTACTTATCACTCCCTAACGCTGATCCAACAGTAATAACCCCAAACAGCGATACAAAATCATAGACTAAGTAATATACTCTGTGGAGAAAATAGCAGTTAGCATCACAATATTGTTACAGTGTCATAATATTGTGATTTGCATATTTAAATAAATACTTCAAAACTGTCTAATAATGTTATAAAATGTTTGAAAAAGTTTAAAATAATAAATAATGTTAGTAAATACAAAAGAAGAGCTATAGTTTCAATAATATAACTGAAAAATCAAGCGCTAGTAAAAGTGCAGTTGAGCCAGCATTCAGTAATCCTTATGTATTAGACACCAATTGTTATTACATATGTTGATTGTGAAATCTATAATTTTAATTATTGATAAAATAACTTCAGCTAGGTTATGAATAATTCACTTGTACTGCTATATGCGGTGTATTATAGTGAGTTGATTTGTACAACACAATAAGTTTATATTACATGTTTTTTTTTTTTTTTTAGAAAATAGACCATTTCTCCAATAAATCAGCTGCTCCTGGCTTTGGACAATGATTAGGATAAGTTGTTTGTCATTCAGGAGGAGGTCCGGAGATAAAACAGGCTTAAGATTGTATACGAGAGGTCAGGTGTTGCCATTGCAAGTTCTCGACTTCAAGCTACATCCCTAAAGACCGGATGTTCAATGGATTACACAAACAAAGAGAAAAGATCTGGTGATAGTGTTGGCAGAATACTTCAAGTAACTTGAAAATAGTTACTTCTCTTTAAAGTGAAGGCTATTTGTAAATCAAATATGAAATTTTGTGACTAGGTTGACCTGGAAGCAGCAAATGACAAGCAGGCAATGACCAGCAATATATTAATAATTGAGATTAAAAAAATATGAAGAACAATTTATGGCAAATTATAACATTTGAAACTTATAAGTCTAACAGTTATAATTATTTCTACACATCAGTCGTAAACTTAGAAAAGCTTTTAAAAAATAAATCACCTAGATTACATTTCTCCCATTGTTAAAAATGTAACGTTAATGTATTTCTGTCTTCTTTGTACACACTTGCAGAAAACATGTACAATGAATCTTTAAATCAGAATGTTGAAGGTTACTGAGAAGCTCTCCAGATCTAGGAAAGTGATATAGGAATGAATTTAAAACTGATCACTGAATTTCATATTATGGGGCTTGCTACTGATGTGTTACAAAATATTTTAAGATATGCAGGTGGGCAAGAGGACTTCAGGATTGTTCTTAACCTCCAATTTATTGTTATTATTTTGAGATAAGAAACATATAATTTTAATTTTAATGGAGACAACAATGGTGTAAAGTGAAGGCTCGTCAAATCCCATTGTAGTAGTAAATTTGTTAATTATATTTTTGTTCTATAATATTTTAATCAGTGATGATACTGTAATAATTTTAAAATATTTTAGGTTTTTATGTGATTTATTGTTATACATATATTTTCTTATTAATTATATAATAAATATGAAAATCAAATAAAACTATGTTTTATTTTTATTTAATTAATGAATATGGATTTTCATCAAGTAAACACCAACTCAATTGATTATATATTTTCTTAATTAGCTTGATGTTCATAACATGCAACTAATATAAACTATTCAAAGTAATGGTCAGTAACTTCAAAATGTGCAGTACAATTTAAAATATTTTACTAGAACTGATTGCCTGTGAACATTTGAGAGATGCTGTAGAATGTTACGCAGTATGAAATTATAAAATGAAGTAAATTATATACATGTTCCTCAGTCTTATTGTTTTGCAGTTTGTTGTATCTGATAAGAAACAATAAGGTATTTGAAGCAGTAAAATAATAGAGTTTATTTACATGAATTATTGTATAATTTTGAAAAATATTAAATAAAATATAATTTCAAAATAATTACTTCTATGGTTTACCCACTAGTGTTTTCAAGTCATTTTCAAAACATATTCCTGTATTTAATGTTTTATTTTAGGAAGTAATATTTTGAGGTTCTTTTAATTAAATTATTTGGAGTCTGTTCATCTAACTCAATATTAATGTTGATTTGTTCTTGAACATGTTTCGATTATAGCATATCAATGATTATGATATAAGCGAAACATGTTCAGATCAATCAAGATTAATATTGAGGTAAGATGAACAGACTCCAAATAATTTAATTAATATTCCTGTATGTTACGTTGGAGACTTATCTTTTCTTGAGGAAATGCAGTGATGGAATTGAAGACTATAGGGAAAAAGAGAGGTAAGTCAGTAAATGTGATAAAAAAAATCAGTTAAGGGCACATTCATATAGCTTGAGCAGTGAATTTATATGGGCTAAATTACGGAGCAAAAGTAATGCTAGTCACTGAGATTTTTTTTTTTGCAAATGCCCCAGGTTGCCCTTCGACATTCCTGGTGTTCTCTCCTGGCATTGGCATACTTGTAACCCCACTTCTGAGGTTGGGGCGCCTGGAAGGCAGGGTTACGTTGCCCCGATGATATGATGGATGATGATAGTGGTGCCACCAGGAGAGTCCCTAATCCCAAGCTTAATCTAAGATGAATATGAATACGATTATTGCGATGGCCATATGATTTCGGGGACCGTTTAGGCCTTAAAGTTTTCCTGACATTTGTCTTACAGGTGAGGAAAAACCCAGAAACAACTTGTCCCGACTGGGGATCGAACCCAAGGCCCATTTGATAGTGAAAAAAAAAAGTAAGTCTATAGTGAACAGGGAAAAAGGAAGGCAAGTCTATTTAATCTAACTGTTGCAGTGCAGAGTAATAAAACCGGATTTATTCAATATTGGTCTTATATTGGGAGGAGAATTACATGTACACTATTTTTTCATTGTATTGCTTCATATGTTGTTTTACTAGTAATATTGTGCGAGAAAAGTGAAAACTGGAATCACATACATTCAAAATGAATGAGTATGCTCATATAACACTGTATCTTATGAAAGCTGTAAGAAGAGGAAGAGTTTTTGGCAGGATGAAAGATACTAACAAAAAATTTAGAGCTCAGATTGATGAAACTGGAGACTCCTGTAATTGTAGGTTAAAATGTTTAAAACGTATTGATGTAAATCAGCAAAATAAATGAATCAACAAATTCAAAATTTATAATGTCTGAGGCACAATCTTTATATATATTAAAATTAATGTTGGGAAGTAAACATTATGAGGTCATCATCATCATCATAGTACATTCACGAATTTAGGCCATTTGTTGACCTGTTTCGGCCTCAAGAGAAACACCATCCAGAAGTCTTTTGAGTGGACGTCCTGGTCTTCTTCTTCCTGCAGGTTGATATCTTAACATTACTTTGGGTATCCTGTGATCTTCCATTCGATGAACATGTTGTATCCATCTTGACTTATAATCACAGAAATTTTGTTTTCTAAAGATTCCATGTGTAATTCTTCTAAGGTGTCTTCATTTTTTTTGTGATCTAGTAGTGTGTATCCTGCAGTCCTCCGAAGATATCTCATTTCAGCAGATCTAAGTCTCTGTATATCCTTCTGTTTCAACGTCCATACTTCACTACCATACAAAAGAGTTGGAAGAGCCAGTGTTTTATACACTTTCAGTCTTGAATGCTTTTGGACTAACTGTGGCTTGAAGATAGAATTTATTAAGAGGGAAATAAGAAAGAGACATAGGAAAACATGGTTAAATTTTGTTACACATTTAGAATCAGATTTGCATAAGCTACCTAATGCCTTCAAAATATTAAAACATTTGAATAAAGATATTAAAGAATCTACCAAAATTAATTGCGGAGTAACAAAAGAAGATTTTTTCAATTATTATAAAAGTCTTTGGACTGACAATAGCTATGAAGATACAATTTTCCGAAATAATAATGAGACAGATTCCATAATATCATTGGAAGAATTGAACAATAGTTTAAAGAAATTAAAAAATGGGAAGGCAACTGGCACAGATGGCTTGAATTCTGAATTGTACAAATATGCAGGCAAACAGTTCCATGAAAGACTGTTGTCCTTCTTTAATAATGTATTCAAAAATGCAGATATACCACATTATGAGGTTATATCATTAATAGTGAGTGGAGAACATATTTTTAATAACTCACGTCATACAATTTCAAATTTATTTGATTTAAGTCCATTGGTTTCGAATGAATTTTTCATTCATCTTCAGTTTATTTTTATCACTCCAACTGTTGAAATTCTGTTTGTTGATATTCACCATGGTTACCTCTAATGCTGCCATCTTTGGTTGGCTTTATAAATTTTGAAATAAAATTTTTTTCTATAGGAATATCAAAATTCATTGATCAATATTTATTCTTTTGAATGAATATCTTCTCCCAAACTGTTAATCTAATAGTTTATCCAATTGTTTCAAAAGTTTTGCATCTCTATTAATTTTATGATGATCTAATAAACTATGTGCGGCAATTGCTGATTTTTCAATTTCACAATTTGAAACAATTGGATAAACCATTAGAATGAACAGTTTGGGAGAAGATATTCATTCAAAAGAATGAATATCGATCAATGAATTTTGATATTCCTATAGAAAACAATTTATAAAGCCAACCAAAGATGGCAGAATTAGAGGTAACCATGGTGAAATCAACAAACATAGAATTTCAACAGTTGGAGTCATGAAAATAAACTGAAGATGAATGAAAAATTCATTCGAAACCAATGGTCTTAAATCAAATAAATTTGAAATTGTATGAGACGAGTTATTAAAAATATGTTCTCCACTCACTATTAACTTTATATATTTGGTCCCACAATATTAAACAGAGGAGGCCAAAATAAATGAAGATGATGCTCTCCTTCATAGTAAAGTTTCAGATACAAGGTAAGAATTTCAGATGACAATGATGCAAATAAAATAAAGATATATGTAAAAAAGTTTTCAGGTTTATAAATGCCATTTCAAAATAGAGAATTGAAAATATCCGAAAATCTATAAATACTAATGCAGAGATAGGCAAGGATATGAGAGGCAAACACACCAACAGGCAGACCAAATTGTCCAAAACTGGTTATGGAACACACATAATTTAAGGGTCCTAAAAGCCATTATAGTCATAAAAGAAAACAGAAGTTGTATTTACCTGGGGAACTGTGTATTTTAACAACGTATAACATGTATAAAGACAATTATTCTGAAAACTTTATATCTTCTGAAATGTATTAAACCATTTTCATAACACAGTTCAACATTTAATTTGGATACCCCAGAAACGATTCATATAGTATCTGTGATGAATTTACTGCTAATAAGAAGTCGCTCCTGTTCAGTTAAGTACCACTGCAAATGAAGAGATGAGGCTGGAGATAGAGAAGAAGGTAATGTATCTTGACACTGAAAACAAGGTTCACATAGCAAGAACTGAGATTATTTATAATGGCCAGAGGGAAGCATGGAAAAGAAGTACTAAATTTATGTCCATGGATTATCAGAAAAATCTCCCCTGTCCAAACATCGTATATTACAAGCAAAAATTTAGCTACTTTTCTTTCAACATTCAAAAGTTGTTTGATAACAAGGCCATTTTCTATATTTATTCTGAAACTCATGGTAGGAAAGGAGCCAATAAGGTAACTTCATTTCTTATTAATCAGTATATTACAAATATCCTTAACCCAAAAATCCAGTAGTTAAATATATTCTGTGAATCTGCAGGAGGGCAAATAAAAATTACATGCTCTTTAGATATTTACACTACATTGTTCGTGAGAAGACACATTTGCAGTCAGTTCTTGTCACATTCCCATTAAGTGGACCTACATACCTAGAATGTGACATGGTATGGGTCTGATAAAGTCAAACATTTGTAGTGAAATTCGTTAAGACTGGGTTGGAGTATTCCAAAGTGCAACAATGAAAATAATGAATATATGTAAGACAAAAAGAAAACTCTCACTGTTCTTATAATAGGTCCAGGAACAACCAAAAAAATTGAGCTTCCCAAGATCTACTCCAAGTTTTACAAATTAAACTAATCTGTTCCATCACAAATTCATCCGCAGACAGGAGTTTCCTACATTATGATTACACCTGACTAACCATGAAGCACAAGGATTTGTAATCTAGCAATTCTATGTATTGAGAGGGAGAAATGTTGGAATTTTTTTGAAGGACCTCTCATCAGATTTGTTGCTTGATGGCTCCAAATCACCTTATATATATATACTTACTTACTTACTTACTCACTGGCAATATCGAACCCGTAGGTTCATGGCCGCGCGGTCATAAGCTCTCCATACATCCCTATCCTGAGCTAATGCTTTCCAATCATTCCCTGCATAATCTACTTCCATCAAATCATAGTTAATGTTGTTCTCCCACCTCATACTTGGTCTACCAACTGGGCGTTTTACTTCTGGCTTTCCTATAAGAAGTTCCCAGGCACATCTTTCATTTCCCATACGTGCAACATGTCCTGCCCATCGCAGTCTACGAGACTTAACTGTTCTTATTATATCTGGCTTCCTATAAAGACCATGTAGTTATATATATATATATATATATATATATATACATGACTTGCATTATCATCATCATCATTTTGCATGTTATTAAATAATTCTTCCAAGAATGAGAGTTGACAGCAGCAACATTTTCAGGAGATGGATTAGATACTTTGTAAACACTGTAATACATGGTCCCAACCAAAATAATTGCTCTTCTTATACCATTAAAATGGCTTGTTCCATGAAAACTTTTACATAACCCAAATATACTAAAGCATTCCAATGATGATGATGATAATACACTACCATATTATATTAATGTAAAAGTGTTTTTAAATCAATCATTAGGTTAATTTAAAAACAGGCCTAATCAAGAAAAAATATTTTTCGTCATTACGCATGTTTTATGGATAGTTTCTTACTTCCTATAGTTTCAACGTTTCTATATTAATTCTATTATAGTTTTGAAAATCTTTCGTTGGACATGTTCTTTATTTCTGGCAAATTTTCCACGTGTACTAATATACGTGATCTGTGGAACGTGTTTGTGTTAGTTCAATGTGTTTATTTAGGTTTCTATGGTAACGCGATAAGTAACAACCAATAGCATTTCTTTCCCCTCCTACAAATTTGTTCCGCTTGAATATGAGGTATGAGAAATATACGATTCAAAATAATTTTAACGGTAAACCGCCCGTTTGTTTACGTCGGTGTTATATGGCGTGGTGAAACGCAAACACGCTTAGTTATTTTTCACCCGGTTATGTAACTCGTCGTGAAGGTTAAATTTCACCGATGTTGGTGAAACCGGCCCTAAGACATGGTCCCAACCAAAATAATTACTTTTCTTATACCATTAAAATGGCTTGTTCCATGAAAACTTTTACATAACCCAAATATACTAAAGCATTCCAATGATGATGATGATGATGATAATAATACACCCATATTATATTAATGTAAAAGTGTTTTTAAATCAATCATTAGGTTAATTTAAAAACAGGCCTAATCAAGAAAAATATTTTTCGCCGTTACGCATGTTTTATGGATAGTTTCTTATTTCCTATAGTTTCAACGTTTCTATATTAATTCTATTATAGTTTTGAAAATCTTTCGTTGGACATGTTCTTTATTTCTGGCAAATTTTCCACGTGTACTAATATACGTGATCTGTGGAACGTGTTTGTGTTAGTTCAATGTGTTTATTTAGGTTTCTATGGTAACGCGATAAGTAACAACCAATAGCATTTCTTTCCCCTCCTACAAATTTGTTCCGCTTGAATATGAGGTATGAGAAATATACGATTCAAAATAATTTTAACGGTAAACCGCCCGTTTGTTTACGTCGGTGTTATATGGCGTGGTGAAACGCAAACACGCTTAGTTATTTTTCACCCGGTTATGTAACTCGTCGTGAAGGTTAAATTTCACCGATGTTGGTGAAACCGGCCCTAAGACATGGTCCCAACCAAAATAATTACTTTTCTTATACCATTAAAATGGCTTGTTCCATGAAAACTTTTACATAACCCAAATATACTAAAGCATTCCAATGATGATGATGATGATAATAATACACCCATATTATATTAATGTAAAAGTGTTTTTAAATCAATCATTAGGTTAATTTAAAAACAGGCCTAATCAAGAAAAATATTTTTCGCCGTTACGCATGTTTTATGGATAGTTTCTTATTTCCTATAGTTTCAACGTTTCTATATTAATTCTATTATAGTTTTGAAAATCTTTCGTTGGACATGTTCTTTATTTCTGTCAAAAATGTACCACGTGTACGACATGATCTGTGGAACGTGTTTGTGTTGGTTCAATGTGTTTATTTAGGTTTCTATGGTAACGCGATAAGTAACAACCAATAGCATTTCTTTCCCCTCCTTCAAATTTGTTCCGCTTGAATATGAGGTATGAGAAATATACGATTCAAAATAATTTTAACGGTAAACCGCCAGTTTGTTTACGTCGGTGTTATATGGCGTGGTGAAACGCAAACACGCTTAGTTATTTTTCACCCGGTTATGTAACTCGTCGTGAAGGTTAAATTTCACCGATGTTGGTGAAACCGGCCCTTAGTGGTATATAATTTCAGTAATCCATACGTCGCTGGTTCAAATCCGGCTGGGAGCGTATTTTTTTTATAGAAGAGTATTACTTTTAGCTCATACTACAATAGTATCGAATTTAAAGATATTTACATTTTATCTCATTCTGTAAAATATTGAAACTAAAAAATAAATAATAGTTTTAAAAAACTAAAAGAACACGCTTTATTAGAAAACTAAAAAATGAAAAATAATTTTAATTTCCAATACGCTTGGGATAAAATAAAGTGATCAACAAAAAAATCATCTCCAACACATATAGAATAAAATTAGAGTTATCAACAAAAAGAAAATAATTTTACCATCAAAAGCGTGGGGTGCTCTATATCAATTAATATATTTGATAATAAGCAGATATTGGTAAAAGTAAGCTCTCTAAGAAGAAAATGTAAAAATCATAAAAATCACCCCACGCTTTTGATGGTAAAATTATTTTCTTTTTGTTGATAACTCTAATTTTATTCTATATGTGTTGGAGATGATTTTTTTGTTGATCACTTTATTTTATCCCAAGCGTATTGGAAATTAAAATTATTTTTCATTTTTTAGTTTTCTAATAAAGCGTGTTCTTTTAGTTTTTTAAAACTATTATTTATTGTACAAACATTCACTGCATGATACATAATTATGTGCTTACATTTCATTATTGTGAGACATTTATTGTATGAGTAATTAAATATATTTTTTTTAAAATTGCACATATTATAATAAAATGGGTTCCCCAATTTTTTAGTAAAATGTCTGGGTTTTTTACAAGACACCTAAAATATTTAGAAAAACATCATGCATTAGAATTCTTATAATGTAAATACAAAGAGAGAAAAAAATGTACTGGTACCTCATGCGTGGAATTACAAAAAAATTTAATAATTGAATACATTTTATTTTATATTTTTTTTAAATACTACTTCAAACATGAAACCCATGCACTACTTTGTTACCCATTGTTTTAAGGACATGCAGTAAAAATTTGAACCTTCTAGGAAAACAATTTCTGAACTCCATTCAATTTTGAATGTACAAAAATGCCTGCTGTATAGTTATAAATAGCATATCTTTACTGTAAATCTCTTTGGACTGTGGAAAAATCAATATCAGACGATAGTTGTGAGAAATAACTATTAACAATAATGCAGACTCATTATACAACATTTAATATTTTTTTAGAGCAACAGAACTAACTTTTTTTTGGTAATTTTTTAAGTTGTTTTCTCTTGGCGTTCCTTGTTGTAACATATCGATCGTACATTGTTGAATCGATATCCTTGTCAAAGAAGTTAATTTGCGGATATATATCTCATTACGAAGAGGAAGATGCAATTTTATCAACAGGAAAAGGCAAAATTATCGGTCCATGTGATAAATAGTCAATAACATTATTATGTTATCGACTTTCCTTCATAGATATTACTTTATTGATCAAATTGTAATTTAGTGTTTAATATTAGAGTTAATTGTGTTTGCTGTAACATATGTGGGAGTTAAATAAACAATGCATATAAATTTAGTTCTCAAGTGCTTTTCAAGGAAATGAACAAAACTTTACAGAACGTATCTTCAATCCTTCGTTTATAACGTCACGAAGTTTTATTGCTTTCCGACAGAAGGCTGTGAATTAGTTTAGTTTTAAAATGGCGGCATGCTTGTAAAAAATATACAAAGCAAATAGTTGTAGTAGTACCTATCACTCGTCTTGGAAGCATAGGACATTTGTAAAAGCACGCCATCAGACTCAGTATTTTGCCAAATTCGTGACATCATTCCAATTTTTCCTTTGTTGTTCAATTTCTGTTGCTACAGTGCTACGCTATGTAACTTTTGGTCCTCCTCTTTTCCTAGGCAATCCCTATGAATTCCATTCGAGAGCTCTCTTTGGCACACTGTCGAGTTCTCTTCTGAGAGTGTGTCCAATCCATTTCCTTTTACAACATTTAATCTCCTTCCAGATGTCATCCTATGATGTTATCATCCATAATTTCTCGTTTGATATGGTGTTTGGCTACCAGTTTCTCAAAATAAATCTCAGGCATCTATTTATATGTACTTGCAATTTTCTATATAATGTGATGATTCTTCCCCATATAGCATATTTTTCTCGAAACTTACATAATGGTGTATAGCCGGCTGATGAATAACGCCGTCTAATTGTAAGAATGCAGCTTTTGATTTTATAATTCTAGCCTTAACGTCATCTCTGATCCTCCGTTTTTTTATATCAGAGCAGAGAGCTGTGATTGAACAGCAAGAGACCATTTCAAACATTCACAAACGTGGGAATCAATCAGTGTTAGTCATTGAGTTGGCAGGAGTACGAGATAATTTAAGATACACTGCGCATGCAATGCTATGATATCCAGGACAACAACCAAACAACTTGATGCTCAACTAGGCATCTCTGTGCGTAGTGACAACACAATTACCCACCTCTGAGGCTATTCAAACATTTGTGCAAAGAGAATCACTAAATGCGTAATTTACGACCACAAGGAACAAAGAAGGAACATCTGTGCAGAATTGCTTGCACATCACGAAGCTGACGCAGAAATTGCCACAGGGGATGAGACATGGATTCACCATTTCGAATCTGAGACCAAACGACAATCCATGGAGTGGCTTCACAAAAATTCTCCTAGGAAGGAAAAGTTGAAATCAGAACCCACAGGTGGGAAGATTATGACCACATTCATTTGGGATACTGAAGGAGTTATTCTGACTGACAGATTGTCAGCTGGCGAAACAATAAACACAGAAATTCATTCAGCTGAATGGTATTGAACTGGCATACACGCTCTGAGATGGTGGAAGACCATACTTCTGAATGAAGACAAAGTGGAATAAAGGTACCTGTAGCCAATTAATTGGGGAATAATTTAGTATATTTAGATTTGTGATAAAATAAATATTCAACGAAAAATAATTATGTGCATTATTTACTGAATAAGACCAGCTTCATGGGCTAATGGTCAGCGTTTCTGACTACTGTTCATGAGGTCCCGGGTTCGATTCCCGGTTAAACCATAGGAATTTTTCCATAAAGAGAATCATTCCTGTGGTTGCCCGTGGTCTGGAATTTAGGTTAACTTTAGGTTAAGAACTCTCCTGGCACTTCATTAACATTTATCACCCATCATATCATCGGTGTAACGTAACTCCATCTTCTAGGCGCCCCAGCTTCAGAAGTGGATTACAATTAAGCCGATGCCAGGAGAGAACACCAGATGTGTCGAAATGGCAATGGGGTTTTGAATAACAAAATTATTGACAATCTAGTATGTTCGTCCGGGTGAGTGGAAGAGAAAGCCAAATGGCCTTAATTCCACTACGCTAAATAAATTAAAAATAAATATTATAGGAAATATCACTATGGGGTTTAATTTAAAATAACATTATTTCCAGCTCGCCTCATATCCTGTCTTCTAAATAGACCGGTTTTGTAATCTTAGTGGTTACATAATCACTAGTTGCACAACCTAGTTCTGTCGCCACAAGCATTGCTTCTTATCATCTTCAGTAGTTACGTGACCGATGTTCTGTCATGTAACTACTGAAGATGTAACCACTAAGATATCAAACCCGATCTAATTAGAGGACAGGATATGAGATGAGGTGGAAATAATTTTATTTTAAATTTTAAATTAACAGATAAATATGATCTGTCGTTAGTTTTTTAATAGATTTTAACTTTACAAAAATTTATAAACTATTTATTGTGAAATACATGCAAAATAAGTTTATATTGACAGAGTGTAGAGCTTTATCATCTGAGCAGCAGATCATCATGTTCCTTAAAACTTATAATTAGCATTCGCAACATTTATAAAACCACTTTAGAAGTAACAACAGACTTTCAGATTGGAAACATATTCATAGCGGAGTAAGAAAAGCATGTGGCCAATCTCCATTACTTTTCATCATATATATAAACAGAATCATTAAAGAATGGAAACAAACTCGACATGGTTAAATTTCTATCTGGCGAAACCTACAATTGGATAAGTCTACTCTTCGCTGATGGTTTAGTTTTGATTGTATGTAATGAAGATGAGCTTCAGTATTCTGTACATAATTTAAATAAAATCAGTGTAAAATATTTAATGGAAGCCAATACTGACAAAACAGAAGGCATGGCATTTTGTGGAAAATTCCTGGTTACAAGAAAAATTTGCATAAAAAATAGGTTAATAGAAAGGATCATTGAGTTTACATATCTTAGATGCAATTTAACGTTTGTTGGTGAAACAGGTATAAATTCTAAAATTTATAAATAAAACAATAGGAATAATTAACAAAATCAGGACGTCTTCCATAGTACAGTGACATACATGAATACATTTACATAAAATCTTAGCTAGACCTGTATAATGTTATTGAAGCGAAGCATGGCCATGAGAAACACTGATATCAGCAGAATTATGGTTGTGAATTGAGATTTTTTAGGGCATGGATCGCAAAAGAAATGAAAATACGAGTATCATATAAGCACTTCAATTACAACCAATCTCACAGTTTGTAAATATATACCAGTTACACTGTAAAACTCATGTGCTACGAATGAATCGTAATAGATTTCCAAAAGTCATGCTTCAATACAGTCCGCGAGGGAACAGATCTTTGGGACGTCCTACAAAAAGATGGACCACAAATGTTTCACTGAAATCATAACAGGTTTTGGGTCTTAAACTTGTTTGGAAGATAGCGATCGTTCATATTTCAAGTGTACATGTCTAGTAAGATTACCTCTGCAAGCAAATGATTTATTACAAAATTCACAAGCAAATTGACTTCTAGTCGTATGTGTATGCATATGATTTTTTCATTAAATTATATCTCACAAATTGCTCATGGGTACAGTCTTTCCGCTGTTTCCAAACATCTGTCACTAGCTAGATGAGTTTTTTGATTAAATTATTTCTCACACACACTACAAGTAAACAGTCTGTAATTTGTATGCAAACGTTCGTGAACGGTAAGTGCACCTCTTTGAGTGAACGACTTTTCACAGAAATTACACGTAAAAGGTTTCACCTTCGTATGCACTCTTATATGATATGCAAGGTGACTTTTTTAAAAAACGACAGATCACAAATATTACGTGTCTTTCATTGATATGCAAGCGTTCATGTAAACTAAGACGACTATTTTGATTAAATGATTTTTTACAAATTTTACATGTAGATGGCTTAAAAGTAGTATGAACACGAATGTGGCAAACTAGATGGTGTTCTCAATAAACCATCTATTACATAAGATTACACATGTAAGGTGTTAATTCGAATGCAAACGTTCATATCGAGTTATAGTCCGGTCAAAATAGACATTTCAATTTACAAAAATTCGCATAGAGCTGAAAATTGGTACGAATGTTGGGAACGCCATTATAAATGAAATGTGAAAAGTCCCCATCGATACCACATCTGCAAAAAAGTTATTCAAGGTCAAAGTTCGCGAATATGGATTTTTGCATTTTTTAGCTAAACGGTAAGTTTTATCATAAAAATAGGTCAGACAAAAGTTGTAGACCATGCAATTGTCTACACAAATTGTTCTTATACTCTTTTTCATAAGAATCACCATTCTTGAGATATTGCGATTCTAAAATTTGAAGAAGTTGTTTTCTACATAATATGCACATGTTATGAGGTAGTGTACTTGGCGCATTTTTTTAATGTGGTTTCTTCGAAAGGTATACTCCACGATCTATTGTGATTTAGTTAATATATAATAATAATATAATAATATTCTATTAATATTGCGATCCTAAAATTTGAAGAAGTCGTTTTCTACATAATATGCACACATTATGAGGTAGTGTACTTGGTGCATTTTTTTAATGTGGTGTCTTCGAAAGGTATACTCCACGATCTATTGTGATTTAGTTAATATATAATAATAATATAATAATATTCTATTAATTAAAAAATGGTACTATTGGGACTGATTTAAGTGACAAAAATTATTCTTAATTCCGGGTAATGTTAATCTGACTGTTAATCTTCTTCTTGCTGGATATTTGTTAATTATTCTGATAAAGATGTATCAGTTGTTTCCTCATTGAAATCATACAAATCTTCATCTGTTCCATTTGATTCAACATTGGAGCAAGACTGGCCTTGACAATTGGTACATACTGGTGAACAAAATAATCCGACTTTTTTACAGCTACGTTTTGCACTACTACCCTTTTTGCAATTTCAAAAAATGGTGTTAAGAATATTTGTAGAGCAGATGGGAGTAACGTTTGAATTGGTTCCAAAGTATTATCTATTAATTGACCCAATTGCAATTTTGATTTGAAATATCTAGGCTAACAGCAGTCATATAAAATGTGGCTGATATTAGTTAGTTACATAGTTTTTAATAGTTCTAGTTTAAATTGTTTATTTTTAAGAATTACTTGTTCCAAAAAATAACTCAATGACTCCGGAATATCACTGTTAATATTTTCAAACATTCAACTAGGCCGGGGGGGGGGGTAATTGGTATAATCAAATACTAAATATTGAATGTCCTCTCGAATGATTGCTGCTACAGTTTTGATTATTCTAAATTGTTCTTCCTTTTCATTTTGACTTCTTTTTCATACCAAGCTTGGTTAAAAATATCGTGATGATCATACTTTAACTTCAATCGAATCTTAATTGATCTATTATCTAAAGCTGGATTTTTACAATTATTTTGTAATTCTTCCAATGAAAATTGACAGTCATCACTTTGTTCTCCATCACAATATTAGTAGGTTCATCTTGAGAACGACTAATTTTACCCCCAGTGGTGGGTCTCAAGAAAGAATTATAGCAATTATTATGGTACCTAGCCTCGGCAGCAACTGAATCATATTCGTACTGAATACGTGCAGTAAATTTTTTTGCT
The DNA here is from genome assembly GCA_030220185.1 of Diploptera punctata. Classification (NCBI taxonomy): domain Eukaryota; kingdom Metazoa; phylum Arthropoda; class Insecta; order Blattodea; family Blaberidae; genus Diploptera; species Diploptera punctata. The sequence continues at coordinate 26,602 of JASPKZ010001542.1, forward strand.
ACATCATCATAACGAGCTACCTTAAGAATGGATTCTTTAAATTCTCCCAATTGGAACCCACTCCAAACTTCTGATTGGCATTTTATCTTCATTCATCCTCTTCACCTGTCCAAACTATTGTAATTGTTTATTTCCCACAAATTTCATTCTTCATAAAAGTTATTTTTTTATTGTATAATACTGTTTCTGAAACTTTCTAATCTAGAGCATCTTGTAAATGTTCCTAAAAAATCTATTTCTATATGTGGTAATTCTAACTTTAATTTGGCATTTATAGTCAATGTTTTTAATCCACAGGTCATTAAACTATTGATTTATAAAAATGGATTCTAGTTTGATTGAATATCTGTTTATCCCACAAAATTCCGTTCTACATTGCCAATTGCAAATCGATATTTAACTATTATTTTTATTTCCAAATCATTGTTTCCATCTTCAATTATTTAACTCCAAGTATTTAATTTTCTTACAAATATTGATAATACCTTTGGAATTCCTCTAATGCCAATTTTTTTTCCACTTTCACCAATCACCATATATTGAGTTTTATTCACATTAATTTTTAATTCCCACTTTTCATATTCTCTCATTAATTTCCTGTCTATATATATATATATATATATATATATATATGTTATATTGGAGTGGAATTTTTACTTATTTTCACTTATTCTTAATGAGGTAATTTATGACTAAAAAAATCTTCCCACCTGCAGGCTATCATAAAGCATAGTTCCTTTAAGTAAATAAATAATAATACAAAACAATTTAAAACTATTGCAAAATTTTTACTGCTCCAAAATTGCCAGTCAAATCTGAATTATTAAATTAATTTTAATTTATTGGTAATAGATCATTTATGAATAAAAAATATTCCTACCTGCATCCCACCCTAAAACACATTCTTTTTAATGAATGTTATTTTAGAACACATAAAAATATAAAATCATGACAGAATTTGAAAAATCTGCACTTAAACTAGCGTGAAATATTTTCAGTCCTATAGAATAACAGTGCACATGCGCGCAGAGTTTATAGAGCCAGCAATAAACCACAATCGAACCACATATAGATTATCATCCTCGATTACTATCCGTCGCTATGAAATTTAAATGACCAATATTTGCAATAAATTCCCAAATCTATGTTAAAAATATTAAAATTACCAAACGTTTATTAAAAATGGGTGTAAACTTACTTATCACTCCCTAACGCTGATCCAATCAGTGATAACCCAAAACAACGATAAAAATCATAGACTAAGTAATATACTCTGTGGAGAAAATAGCAGTTAGCATCATAATATCATGATCCATCCATAGTAATTCTGCCCGAAGGTAGGTCCTTCACTGCAATTATAGCATTTCATGCTATGCTTGCAGCTTTACTAGGGAATTGTAGGTGTGTAGCTTCCTGTTGCTTTCCACACCAATGAAGGATGATGATGATAATGATCAGAATGATGATGATGGCCATATGATTTCAGGGACCGTTTGGGCATTAAAGTTTTTGTGACATTCATCTTACAGGTGTGGAAAAATCCCAATAAAACCCTCACCCAGAAAAACTGCACTGATGAGGATCGAACTTGGGCCTGCTGCGTGACAAGGCAGCACGCGACCTCGTAACCACAGCGGTTGACAATTGATTTGCATATTTAAATAAATACTTCAAAATTGTCTAATAATGTTATAAAAATTGTTTGAAAAAGTTTAAAATAATAAATAATATTAGTAAATACAAAAAGAAGAGCTATAGTTTATAACAATAAACTGAAAAATCAAGCGCTAGTAGAAGTGCAGTTGAGCCCAGAATTTTTACCACTCTAAATTTTCGAGCCAAATTCAGCATCATGTATGTTGGCATCATATGATTTGGCTGTCTTATGAAGCTGGATGAAGAAAACTGTAATGTGGTAATAAGCAAATTAAATAAAAATTCAGAAAATGAGGATTTCTTAAACAGACTTCAAGTTTAAAATTTCAGCCATACAAATAATCTAAACTCATTCTGCAGAGAGCAAGATCTTTACATATATCTTTTGTAGTTTTTCAAGTAACCATAAAGATAATTGTGAAAAACAAGAGGACTATGAACATTGCTTTTGAATATAATATTGAAAATTCAAGTAGTCAGTTAAACAAACCTTCTTTCTTTTGCACAATTGTGATTTTCAATGTACCATATATATATATGGAAACCCATAATTTGATATTAAATCAAAAAGAACCATAGGTGTCTGAACATATAAAGCTTTAAAATTCATCGGAGAACATATTGTTTAAACAACTCACCTCATAGGATTCATGCTTCCATGATATCACGATTTCAAACATAGTCATGTTCATTGTCATCCATAACTCCGACTGACGAAATTCTTCGGCCGTCAATTATTCTATTGACGCCATCTTCAGTGCTGCCATCTATGGTTGAATTTATGAACTTCGAAATCAATGTAATTTCGTTAGGGATATCAAAATTCATTGATCTATTTTTGTTTTTCTGAATGTATATTTTTTCCCAAACTGTCAATTCCAAAGGTTTCTCCACTTGTTTCAAAAGTTTAGCTTCTCTTCCAATTTTATGATGTTCTAATAAACTATGTGCAGCAATTGCAGATTTTTCAATTTCACAATTTTTAATATTTCTGTAATGTTCTTTTGTCCGAATTTCCAAATTCCTTTTTGTTTTTCTATATAAACTTTATTGCAATCTTCACAATTTATTTGATAAATTCCAGATTTCTTACTGTCTGGAACATTGACTTTTTTATTGGTACTTAGAAGATTACCCAGACTAAATTTATTTATTGGTGCCAAAGAAATGTTGTATTTGTCAAAATTTTTTTTTTGAAATTTCCTATGCATTTCAGGATGGTAAGTAATTTTCTTGTATTTTTTCTTTTCTTTGCAATTTTGTAGAGTAGTATATTCATTAAGTCTTTTTTTGTGTTTGATAATTCTTCACTTATTTATAATTAATTCTTTATCAAAACCATTTAATCTAGCAGTGTTTAAGATATGTCTTAGAGCTTCTAGATTTTGAAATTATCTTCGTTTAACTTGTTCATTATTCAATTCTGTAATTAAACCATTGAACTAGCGTGTTAAAGATTATAATCTAAAACACTGCTAGATTAAATGGTTTTGATAAAGAATTAATTATAAATAAGTTGAAGAAATTCAAGATATATCTTAAACACTGCTAGATTAATGGTTTGATAAAGAATTAATTATAAATAAGTTGAAGAAATTCAACCACAAAAAAAGACTTAATGAATATACTACTCTACTAAATTGCAAAAAAAGAAAAATACAAGAAAATTACTTACCATCCTGAAATGCATAGGAAATTTCAAAAAAAAATTTGACAAATACAACATTTCTTTGGCACAATACATTACCAATAAATTAAATTAGTCTGGGTAATCTTCTAAGTACCAATAAAAAAGTCAATGTTCAGACAGTAAGAAATCTGGAATTTATCAAATAAATTGTGAAGATTGCAATAAAGTTTATATAGGAAAACAAAAAGGAATTGGAAATTCGGACAAAAGAACATTACAGAAATATTAAAAATTGTGAAATTGAAAAATCTGCAATTGCTGCACATAGTTTATTAGAACATCATAAAATTGGAAGAGAAGCTAAACTTTTGAAACAAGTGGAGAAACCTTTGGAATTGACAGTTTGGGAAAAAATATACATTCAGAAAAACAAAAATAGATCAATGAATTTTGATATCCCTAACGAAATTACATTGATTTCGAAGTTCATAAATTCAACCATAGATGGCAGCACTGAAGATGGCGACAATAGAATAATTGACAGCCGAAGAATTTCGTCAGTCGGAGTTATGGCTGACGATGAACATGACTATGTTTGAAATCGCGATATCATGGAAGCATGAATCCTATGAGGTGAGTTGTTTAAACAATATGTTCTCCGATGAATTTTAATGATTATACCTCATAATTAGAGCGAGGAATTATATGAAGAAAATTATACTAAAATATGAAATCATAATAACAAAATATGAAAAATATGAAAATTAGGACACAAAAATATTATGAAGCTACTATTTTTTCAACTTTTTACACATATTTATAAACACAAGCCCTGTATAATGTATGGGTATACATACAAGCACATAAATGAGACAAGAGGACCTTTTTATAGTACAAGAAATCAAGAGTTTCACTGTATTTCCATTTTAATTAATTTTTCATTACTTCTGACTGAATATAAAATATCATTTAACATAATAAATTTTGGAATTTTTAACATTATGAGGTTTTATTGATTCTTATCAATAAAATATCATGTTCATGATTTGAAGCAACTTTAATGGCTCACATTGAAGTATATTGGGTGAGGAATCATGCTAACAAGTCGGAAGGTCGTGGATTTGAGTCTCAATGGGGTCAGGGTTTTAGCTGGACCAAACCTTCTGGCGGCATCATAGCCCTAGAGTCTACTCAGCTCTTAATTTAATGAGTACCAGACGCATATTCTGGGGCAAAGGGGCCGTCACGCAGGACTGAGAACCCAGTGGACATCCCTTGGAGATTGTCTAGAAATGTGGAAGTCTCAACATCCATCTATCCCAAGGGCCTCCCAAGCCTGTAGTTTGACACTTTATTCCAATAAATTAATGCTGGGTTTATATAAAATGCGATCAATTAATTTATCCAAACATAAATCCGTAGTAAACATGCTTCCATCGAATATACCACTGACAAAATTTAGAGTAGGTACAGTTTGGGATGACTTCTATTTACCTTGCATAAAGATTATGAATTCCAGTATATGTAAATGTCACAATAACATTAAATTGGATGAATCAGAACACACGTTAGACCAAGTCCTAACTAACTACCCTCACTGGCACAATCGAACCCATAGGTTCATGGCCGCATGGACATAAGCTCTCCATACATCCCTATCCTGAGCCAATGTTTTCCAATCATCCCCTCTATAATCTTTCCCTCAAATCATGGTTAATGTTATTCTCCCACTTCATTCTTGGTCTACCAACTGGGTGTTTTCCCTCTGGTTTTCCTACAAGAAGCTTCCATGCACGTCTTTCATTCCCCCATTCGTGCCACATGTCCTGCCCATCGCAGTAGACCAAGTACTATATGTCATATTTGGAGAAACAAGATGTCTTCTTCTTCCTTCCAAGTATTAGGCCAAGGCCTGTTACGATCCTATAGAAAATTTTCCCTCCAGCGTTTCATAGGACGGCCCAGTGATCTTCGTCCTCTTGGTATATAATTATAAACAGCTTTGGGGATCCGATTTGAACTCATTCTTTCAAGATGGTGTTTCCAATTTAGTTGGTACTGTTTAATATATTCCAAAATTGGCGTAGTCTTCAATTCTTTTAAGATATCGGTGTTCCTTTTCCGATCCCATCTTGGTGTAAACCCGCTGTTCTGCGCATGAATCTCATTTCACAAGCCGTTATTCTGCTTTCATGTTGTTTTCTTAGTGTCCATGCTTCACTACCATAGGTCAACACTGGTCTAGCCAAAGTGTTATATAAACGTAATCTGGTGTTTTTTTTGTACAAGGGATGGTTTCATAACTTGATTAATAATTCCTAAACTTTTATTATAACTAGTAACTTTTTCAGGGATATCCTTTTCATCCCAGATAGAGAGATAATATCCAAGATATTTAAATTGATTAGATCTCTCTAAAATTTTATTCTGGAGACAGATTTTACTTTGTATGGGGTCCTTCCCATGAAATGCCATAATTTTAGTTTTGTTAATTGTTATTTCCATATTAAATTTGGCACCTATTTTTTGTAAATTATAAATTGATCGTCGTTGCAAATCATTTTCGGAAAGTGCCAGAAGAGCTAAATCGTCTGCAAAAAGAATAGCATCGAGTTTGAGGTTCCTATTGATGGGTATATATATCCTCGTTGTGTTTTCCTCCATTCATTTATTAATTTATTCATGTATATAATGAAAAGCACCGGTGAAAGTCCACATCCCTGTCTTACTCCAGTGTTGATCTTTTCCCAAGAAGATAATTTGCCATTTTGTTTAACAGAGATTTCATTATCTTTATAGATGTTGAAAGATATTAGTAATATATTGTTGTGGAACGTTATCATCAGCTAAAATTTGTAGTAATATATTTCTGTCTACTTTGTCAAAAGCCTTTATGAAGTCAACGAAGGCGATATGAGTTTCTATATTGAATTCCTTGTGCTTTTCTAATAGTAGTTTTAGAGTAAAGAATCCATCTGTACAAGATCTACCCTTTCTGAATCCATTCTGCTCTTCTCCAATTATATTTTCATAAATTTTCCTCAATTTATTCTTAACCATATTAGCATAAATTTTATATCCAGAGTTCAACAAGCTAATTCCACGATAGTTATCTTTGATTTGGCGACTACCTTTTTTGAAGATTGGTATTACAATGGATTTGTTCCAGCTTTGTGGTGGTTCTTGTCCTTCCCATATCATATTAAGGAGAATAAGAAATCTGGTCTAAAAAATTTTTAGTTGAAAATTTAAATAATTCTTGATTAATGTGGTTCTTCTCCGGGAGCTTTGTTACTTTTCAATGATTTAACAACATCAGTTAATTCATCTATAGAAATTTATAGAAAAGGGGTCCTCATCTAGGGGATATGTGGATGGCGACCACAAGGTGCCCAAGCTGAGCAAAACATTTCTTCCACTTACTTGTGTTTTGCACTCTTTTAACTTTACTATCTAACCTCTCTTGGTTAACTCTTGTTTTTTCGACCCCGACGCTATTAGGGCATCCGAGGGCTAGGGAGTCTTTCCTTTCTTCCATTTCTTCTTTCCTTTATTTTCTTTTCTTCTCCAGAAAAGCCTGACCAGAGGCTATAAGATGGCAGCCCCATCACTGGTCTTGCCTTCCTTTGGCCGGCAACCAATCGAAGGGACTATTATTATGCTTTCAAGTCTTATACGAGAATTTCCCGGAAACAAGATGTTAAAATAAATTAATCCACAAATAATTCTAGGGAGTATTTCAAAACTCTCTTTGCAATTACAATTATTTTTAATCCTATACATTACACATATGAACATAGTGAAATGTAGTTAGGAATTATTTTAACATTAGTTTTTTCCATGAAATTTGCCCGAACACAGTATGTATGCATGTGCTTTGAATAATCAAATTATCAATTCTGTTTGTAATACACAGTTAGGAACTTTATATATATTTTTTAACGCCTGTCTGTCAGAATTATTTTGTACGATCAAAAAGTATGCTCCACATCATATGATGATATGGGAGCAATCATGTACTGCACTACATATATGATAGTTTGATGTAAGTGAGAATAATATTGGCCTTACATATAAGAACTTTACTAATTTCATAAACTGTGGAGCAAGACCTTATTTCACAGCACAGCTTTAAGTTTAGCAGCATCAGTCTTACCTACATTTAAATACTGTAATCCATTCATAAAATAAGGACTGTCCTCAGGTAGCAAAAAGGAATAGGTTTCTACCTGAGAAAAAAGAGTGGGTGGTTATTATTCTAACATTGTTATTCTACTTATTCATGTTCTTGTCACAGATTAGGAAATCCCTGTTCTTTTTCTGTAGTTTCAGACAAAACCCTCCACTTGGTATTCCATCTCTCCTTTTTTCAATTATTTGCTTTTATCAAATCTATTTATCTTGTTCCTGATGGGATACTTAGGAATTTTCGCTGTCTACCATATTACATTGTCAAAACATTTCAAAACTACAGTCACTCAAAAAATGTTTCTAATGAATTAGTAGAAATTTTATTTAAAAAAATTGAAAGCTGAAAAATATGAAGGAATATTAAATTTTTACAGATATATGAACATTTAACCAAAATATTATGAAATATGAAAAAATATGAAGGTCTTATTTGATTCTACATATCATAAAATGTATAGATACTTTGTCTCAGCGCTCACTGACCAATAGTTTAAAACATGAAATTTCATAAAAATCCTCGCTCTACTCATAATGTTTACTTCCCAACATTAATTAAATACATATAAAGCTTTTCTTAGTAGAAAAATGAAGGAAGCTATTGTTTTAACATATATATATCAAACATATTGCAACAAAAGCTAATAATAGTAAAAAGAGCAGACTTGTCTATAGTTATCGTAATGGCATTTATAAAGCAAGGGGAAAAGGCAAAAGAAATTTGAAGATCCAAGGATCAAAAAAGATTGGAAAAATTTACCCGTTACGTATGACTGCTTCTACTTTTGAAAATGGAAAAGTTTCAATTGAGTATATTGAAGCTCATGTAGGTCATCAACCTGAATTGTGTCACTTGAATTTGACAACACAGAAATAAACCATCTAGCAAGCAAGTTATCTATGAGAATACCTTTTGAAAATATTTTGATTAAGTGTGGTAAAGAATTCTGTGAATAAGAATCAAATGAATCACGATACTTGTATGTTTTTTTAAACACAGCACCGGCAAACAATCTTCACAATTGTCAGCTGTTTACACGACTCATGACAATGGTGAAGATTGTTAACTGATATTGCGGTGCTGTTTTTAAAAAAACATAGAAGTATGAGGTAAGAAGAATTCACAATTCATTTGATACTTATTAATAAAACCTCATAATGTTAAAATTCCCAAATATATTATATTAAATTCTGTCAATGTTTAAACAGGACTAAAAAGATATGACTTAATATCAAGAAAGTATCTAAACAACATTCAAACATATCGTCGGCCTACAAGTGGAACACACTAAGTCGAAAAACACACTTTTGAGAAAACAGGATTTTAATATTTTATAATTTTGTTTTCCAGTTTTACGGAATAATACTTCTAATTTGTAGCAATTTTTTTACTAATATCATGGTTGATGATTGTAGTTTTGATGGGTGATGGTAAAAAGAGAATTCCTAATGATTTTATTATGTTCATTTTAATTTTTTTCAACATAACACTGACTTAGTGTTTTTCACCAGTCAATATAGACTTTAGTGTCTTTCTCCAGTCTTTCGTTTGAGAGGAATGCTACATTTCAGCAGTAATTTTTACTTAATCTGATCTATATAGAAATGTTTAAATCACTGCAATTATAGGATTTGAATTACATATATTATTAATTTTATCTATCTATCTATCTGTATTCAGGTTTTTACAGCTGCTAAAATCTTCCCATACCAAACCTCCAAAGCCTATGAACTTGGGCTTCTTCAATGTTTAGCCCTTTGCTTGCATTACTATCCTAATGCTTTCCTTCCATATTAACTTTTTCTCCCTCTTTTCTTCTTTCTGGTCGATTGTCATTGATATATAAGTTTCGGCCATCGCTCATATTCCTTTCTTAAATTATGTCCTAGCCATTTTAATTCCTTCTCCTCAATTCTTTCAATTATGCTTTCTTCTGCTTCCATTATATTTCTAATTTCCTCATTTGTGACATGTTCTAATTTTGACTTTATGCGACTTCTGTGTAAATAATCCATTTCTAGAGCTATTAGCCTATTCTTGTAGTACTTATTAATTGTCCATACCTCACTTGCATACATTGCAACAGATCCCACCAATATTTTACCTCTATATATATATATAAAGGGCTTCCAATATAAAACCGGACCGGCCTCACGGAGTTTTCACCCGGCACGCAGTTCTGTCTCTTCCTCCCGCAATTCACCCTGCCTGCCACCCGTCCTTGAACTGTTTCTTACCTTATAGAAAATGCTGGAAATGTTGTCCTCCCGCAGTTTAAACAGGCATTATACCGAGTAAACACATTTAGATTGACACGCTGTAGTTCGGGCTCTGTCAAGTTTCTGATTTCATTTCTTATGTTGTTCTTCAGTTCTTCCAATGTGTGCGGATTTGTTTTGTACACTTTGTCCTTCAGGCTACCCCACAAATAAAAATCACACACAGTTAGATCTGGGGAGCGAGGGGGCCATACACGAGCACTAATCACTCTATCTGCAAACACTTCCCTAATTTTATTCATTTTTATTTTGTACTGAACCAGTGGTCTCAAATTTAGTCACAAGATCGTGGATTGTCGATCTGGAAGGAGGTAATTGTCCAGGGAAGTTCCGAATAAAAATTCCTCGCGAACGCGACGAGCTGATTCGTATTTATAATAACATTTACACACATAAATGCGCTGCTCTAATGTCAGCTGACGTCTCATCTTGTCGAACGATAGTAAACTGACTAGTTCAAGGACGAGCGGCTGGCAGAGTGAAATGCGGACGAGGAGAGAGCGCTGCCTGATGGGTGAAACCCCGTGAGGCCGGTCCGGGTTTATATTGGAAGCCCGGTATATATATATATATATATATATATATATATATATATATATATTAATAATATCTATTTAGGTGACAAATTTTAGACACGTTATAATCATTTTCAAAATGAGTGTGCTTATAGTGATAAGAAGGGAAATTCTTTACAAATTCTAATAATATAATGCCAGTACAAAAAAAATTGAGTTTTATTTTTTCTAATATTAACTAACATAATTTTTGTTACTAACATACATTATTAAAAATTAATTAAATAAAAATAAAACTACGTTTTATTTTTATTTAATTAATGGATATGGATTTTCATCAAGTAAACACGAACTCAATTGATTATTATTAAAAATTCTTCAAGGCTGCAATGAACATTATTTTTTCATGGGGGAAGTTTTCATTTAACAATAAGTTACATTTATCTATGATATTATTATTCCTTGTCGGACTCTGAATCAGAGACAGCTAGTTCTGCAGTTGTAATTGTGACGTTTCCTGGTGGTCGTTTTATACCAGGAATGTAGTTCTGAGGGTACAGTTCCTTTTTCACACAGGGAAAGCAAATCATTCTTCTTTGCTGTGGAGATAGGAAGTGGCTTGGAATACAATTTTGGCAATTCTGAAATTTCTGCGTCAGATTGCTTAGCTTTCTGGCTCCCTTGGATTGGCTTACGAATATTTTCTTGTAATCAGACTCATAGTCATATCTGTACTTTATAACACCTGGGTTTTCATTCTTGTACCTGAAACGTTAAATTTCAACCGGTTAACAGTCTCACCATTCCTGTTCTTGATAGTTTCATCACTTGAATATTTCAGATCAAGAAACTCACTGAACAGCAACTCTTTTCATAGAATAAGGATCCTTCTTATTTTTTCTGGCTTGCTGGAAAACATTTATCCATTCATGAATAGAAAAAACATCATTTCTTTTCCTTCTCTCAATTGCACTGTGCATTGAATCAACTTCCATGAAAGTGTGACTACTGTCCAGAAACTTATGTCCAATGCTCTGAGTGAGGAATTTCTGAACGAGATACAACAGAAGTGCAGATATCTGGACATTTCTGTCCTGACCCCCACATGTGTCAGAAAAGGAAGCAACTTCAGTGATATTTACAGGTAATAGTTGAACAAATTCCCCTTTTACCATTTATTTCTGTCCAGAAGTAGCAATATCCACAATTTGGTGCAGCTGCGTTGTAGATAGTCAAATTATAAAGGTTTAATTTTCGCAAATAATACATATGGCTTACACTTGAAGTGAGGATCTGCAGATCAAATGTTGCTGATATGGAAGTAGGGGTCTTGAATGGCTCATTCTTTATCTTTCGATTTAGCAATCACAGAATCATTTTTTCTAGCAATATGCAGATCATATTTATTTTGCATTTCCAATTCTTCCAATGCACTAGACTTTTCATATACTCTACAAATCACACATTGATCTTTCTTTGGTTTAAAAAATTATAAATTGAAATTGTCGCAGAAAATTTTTTGGTAAGTTATTAGACTGACTCGTACTATTCCAGACACTTGGCATTCTTTCTCGTAAAGCCAATACATTATTGAAATATTTAGATTTTTTCTAACTATTAAGGGCCAACGGTCCCTGAAAATCATCTGGCCATCATTATCATCCTTCACCGGTTTGGAAAGCAACAGGAAGCTACCACACCTACAATTCCCTAGTAAAGCTGCAAGGCATAGCATGAAAATGTTATGATTATAGTGAAAACCTGCCCTCGGGCAGAATTACTATGGATGGATCTAAATATATTCTTTGAGATGATTTCCTTGTATAGTGACTTGGAACTGTTGGAAAAAAAGAGTATGCATACATAAAAGTGTTTGAAGTGTGCATTTTAATTAAGAAATAGACAGGTGAAACACACTAAGGGACTTAATGTGTTTTACTAGTTGATATTCTAAAAATATTGACTTAGTGGAAATGGAAAATGATAAATATCTTAAAAACTGTTTGAGATAAGACTTAATGGACTTCACCAGACAAAAGAACGCGAAATTTTACATAAGGAACGTGTAAAATCGAAATTACGATGAAATCTGATTTAGTGTATTTCACTTGTAGGCCAATGATATGTTAACTTGAACTCTTTTCAAGGTATTGGACATAATAATGCAATTAGTATGCATTCATTTGTAAATGAGACTGATAGTGAAATATTCTGCAAGACTCCAGGTCAATTACGAGAGACATATTCCAAATTTGAAAATTATATATTTTTTTGTTTAATTATCAATAATGAGAACCAAAAGCTAATTTTTTTACAAATTTGGTAATGACTGTGTATGTTTAGACAGAACTCATGGAATAAATTCTTATGGCAGTGAATTTACAACCTTGTTGATGCTGAAGGATTTTGATGTGCTTTTAAATGATATAACACAACAAATTATCAATTTCTGTCTACATATTTCAGCGAAATTAAAGAAAGGCATTTATCCATTATTGAGATGTATTAAATTAATAATAAAAACATCAAAAGTATTTAAGTCAGATATTGCGAAGACATTTTTATAATGCATGCATGAAAATAATTGACCCTACAAACTACAGATTATTTTGAACTTGGAGAAAAAATATAGATAAAAATGAAAAATTTTGAAGAAAGAAAATATTTACAAGAGACTCAGACAATGCTTGGAAGAATATGATAGCTTGTCATTTCAAATCATGTTAAATAGATTGCATGAGAGATTATGCTAATACACATCCGGAGAGAATGCACCGGACTGTCAAATATATAAATTTACAAAGTAAGAAAAATAAGCGACTTGATACATGTGTCTTCTCTCTTATGAATTTTGTAAGGGACATATGTTTTGACAGGTAAATTTCAATGAATAAGGTCAAATTTATAACAGATATTGTAGAAATAAGAAGGCATAAAGCCGGAATCTTAATACCACCTACCAATATAATGTTTGTTGATGGTTAAAGAAGGCAAGTGACGGAAAAAAAAAATTATCATAAGTAATGCCATGAGTGATTTCCAAATTATCGATAAATTCACGACTCACGAAGTGAGGAGTTAAATAGTCCAGGAAAATAATCCAGACAGTATATGTTAGGTGATATCCAGTGGTTGCAAAATTTGCATTCATAAACATATTTATACCTGCCCAGATTCTTCTATCAAGGGAAATTTATTCAAACATGTTCATTCTCTAGTACATACACTTCTGAATCAGCCCAATTTAAGGAATTAAATTTTTCTTAGGCCAAGCTAAATATTAACTATTGCCGGGTGGGAGAACGTGCCTTTTTAATTACGCACTTTAACAGTACATAATTAGCATACATATAATCAAATACTATATTTAACGTATTTCAATCTGGGAAAGTAATTATCATTTCTTTATTTTCTCGTAAATATGAAAATAAAGTGGGACTATTTCCTATCATGACCACGAAGGTTACAACAGTTCTTACTTCTAACCAGTGATAAACCACCGATTATCACACCAATGAGCACCGATGACCACAGATATACCACCGATGAACAGCGATAAAACACTTAGGACCACAATTAATTAATAAGTGTAAAGCACAAAATATGCATTATTAGTATATAGTTTATCTTGCTCACTTGTCACTCAGTTGGGTCAGGGATGATTGTCTGTTCTCGCACCATATGGCGTGGTATCTGTCACACTTTTTCCCGCACCACTCGCACTTACACTCGTTCGTCGGTTGGTGATATGTCTTGGTCTTACACACTTTGAAGTGGAAACCGTGCGTCGCTAGTCTTGTCACAGCGTGTCGAAGGTCATACAGGGGTTCCATCCAGTCTTTGTGTACCATCGCGTCCGTGCAAAAGAAGTCATCCCATATCTCTCTGCGCTTCCTTTGCATGTCTTTCAGTAGTTTCTCATAGTTGGGGGTGGATTGCAGTAGAAGCTGTTGTCTCAAGTCCTCCACCAATGGTAACTCTCCTGTCAGTACATACGCTAGGCGTGAGGGTGTGAACTTCGATAGGCCCAGAGCTCGTTTCAGGTACGTGCTCTTAATTTTTTTTCTAGGTCTGCTAGATTCTGGTAACTTAGGTGCGTCCATATATTTTCTAGTCCATAAGTTGCTACCGGGACTATTTTCAGCTGAAAGAGTTTCAATGCTGTCTGTAGTGACATCTCCCGGAGGTGCCTAATGTCGCTCATTGCTCTTACTGCAGCATTCTGTCTTTAATATGTGCTGTGAACGTTGTCCCTGTCGTCTGCATCGTTACTCCAAGGTATTTGAACTGTTTTACTGATGTCAGGTTTTTCCCTTTGTATGTTAGGTGTGCCTCTTTACCTCCTTTTCTGAAGGTCATTGTAACTGTCTTTGATTCATTGAGGGTTAGGTCATTTCTTTCTGCCCAGTCCGCTACACCGTTGAAGGCTTTCTGTAAGTCCCCAAGACTTGTGGATGACAGAGCCATGTCGTCTGCATAGAGGTAGATATTTACGTTTGTTGGGATTGTTCTTGTGACGTCAGCTGTGGCCAGGGTGAACAATAATGGGCTGAGTGGGTCCCCTTGTAGGACGCCGTTCGTCTGTTGTATTTCTTTGGAGTTGGTGATGTTATCCGATATTTCGATGCAGTTGTTGCTTAGTAGATTTCTGACGAGTTTCAATTCGTGGTTGTTTCTTCCTAGCATGTCTTCTAATTTGTCGATTAAGGTCTGTCTGTTTACATTGTCGAATGCCTTAGAATAATCCAGGAAGGCGGCATACAATTTTCCACCCGGTCTCATCAGGGCTTCCTCTATATCTCTTTGCAGGCAACCGATCGCCTGTATAGCTGATCTTCCCTTCCGGAAGCCGAGTTGTTCTTCTGGTATTTGCGATTCTACTGCCTTTGTGATGCGGTCACATAGTAGTCTGTTGAGTAGCTTTAGTACTACTGACTCCAGGGCAATCCCTCTATACGAGTTCGGGTCGCCGCTGTCTCCCTTCCCTTTGTACAGCATTTTTACTGTCGCCTTTCTCCACGATTCTGGTATAGTGCCCTGACGTAGGCAAGCGTTGAATAGAGTCGTTATGCATTTTCCTAATTTTTCGATGGAGTATTTCAGGTGCTCATTGAATATAAGATCGGGGCCGCATGCCTTGTTATTCTTCGATGCCTTTATGGCTGATATCACCTCAACTTCTGTGAAAAGCTCTGGGTCTTCTAGGATGTCGTTTGCTGGCCTTGGTGTGGGGCGGGTCTCCTTGTTTTGTAGAACTTTCGTTAGGTGAGCTTCCCATGTTTCCATCGATATATTTCTTGGGTATTTAGGCTTTCTAGGTTGGAGTGCCTTGTATGGGTTTGCTTCTGCCTCTTCTACGAGTTTCTTTTCTATTTCCTTTTGAAAAATTTTCTTTGTCGATTTGATTATTTGTTTGTATTTTTTTCTGTTGATGTGATATACTTGTAGGTTTTCGTATGTCGGGGTTTTCCGTGCTGTATGCAGCGTTTCTAGGGACAGTCTGCGGGCTTTATAACAAGTTTCGTTGAATCATCTCTTCGCCTTTCTTGGTCTGATTATTAGCGGTTCTGCTGCTTGACTTACTATCCTTCCTATCTGGCGTGTTGCCTCGTCTAAGTTTCCCTCTACGATTTGCAATTGTATCTCGTTGATGCTTTGTTGGCTTATGAGTTCTGTGTTTATTTTCCTAGATACTCTCTGCTGTGGCTTGGTTGGGTTCGTCTTCTTCTTTTGCAATTCACATGTGGTTATAACTTGTAGGTGTTTCTTCAGTGGTTCATCCCTGACTTCTTGTGATTTAATTGTAATATCCTTCAGGTTTGTGAAGACTAGATCAATGGCGCTTGCTCCGTTCGGGCACAGGTAGGTTATCTGATTCCTATCGTTCACGATGGTTAGCCCTTCTTGTTCTAGATATTCCATTACTTGTGTAGTTTTTAGGGATAGCTTGTCTGTCCGGCAATTTAGGTCCCCTGCTAGTATCAGTGACTCTTTCGATGTTGTCTTTGCCAGTGCAGTTGAAATTTCTCCTATTATGTCGCTGGCAGTCATGTCCGGTTGGAAATATACACCCATGAGTGTACACAGCCTAGTAGCTACCAATAATATGTTGTCTGTCTGATGTATGATTGAGAAAGGCGCCAGCTTCGCCTTCAGCATGCATGTGATACCCCCGTATGGTCTCCCTCTTGCTCCCTGTTTCGCTAGTACGTTTACGGTGTAGGCTCCCTTTGCTTCCCATGTTGTCGTCATCATTGTTTCTGTCAGTATGCAGATATCGAATTGATCAAAAAAGTCTTCCGATATTATACTCATCGTACTTTTGAGACCTTCTATGTTCCATAGTAGGGTTTTAATGCTCACTGCTTCCTTGTTTCTGTTTTGGTTAAGTCTATTCCAGGTCTGCCCCTTCGTAGAACCTCCGTCTTGGTGCTCGAAATGGCCGCACCAGTATTCCCTTAGGCCAGTATGTGGCCTCTTCCACTTTCTCGAGATACTGGAACGGTATTCCTACCTTGAACGCTTTGTTAGTACCTAATGTCCTCAGCTCTTCGCAAGTGACATATTGTGGCTCTATTCCTGTCTTTTCAAGGTGTTCTTTAACGTTCGAAGTCGTTGTCCGTTGCGAAAGACGCCCCACGTACAGCCACGCGGTGCGCTCGCCCGCTTGTAGTGTTGACTGTGTCGATTCGTCTGACCCTATGGTAATTTTTGGTCGCCTCATTGTTCTGTCCCTTCTCTTTCTCACTAGCTCGAACCCATTTCTTTCTCTCCAGGCGTCCTCGTCCTCTGTGAGTGGTTCTTCGTCGTTGATGATCGCAGTTGGTTCTCTTTCTATTTCTAATGCCGCCCGGTTTCTATGTGTTTCCTCTTGTGTGGAGTCGTTGCCGCTCTGTATATTATTCTCTCGGCCTCGGTCAGATGTCTTGTTCCTTCCCTCGGCCCAGTTGTGCGGTTCGTGGTTTCCCTGTTTTGTGCTTTTGGTTTCATCCTTGATCATTTTTCTTATGTCGCTCGTGATGACTTCCATCATGTATTTCAACTGCTGGTTTATTTTATCTGTGATCTTCTTCTCTATTTCTGTTTCAGTGAGCGTGTTTTGTATTGGTAGTATTTTCACTGTATCTACCGAGCATTCGTAGTCGGTCTGGACTGCTTCTAGCATTCCCCCGCTAGACGTCAGAGAGCGCCAGTTGCTAGCACTTGTTGACTCTGATTCGTTGATAGATGTCGCTAGTGGTTCTACTGTGCTGCTCTCGTTTCCCTGTGTGCCCACCTTCTGTTGTTCTATCGCCATTGTACATTCACTTGCTTTTTCCTCTGTATTTTTTCCCCGGTAAGTTTTTATTTCTGTTATACATATTTTAATGTCACTTACCGCTTGTTGTATGACTTCTTTGATCTCTTTCTTCATATAACCTCCTGCTTTTGCTATGTCCTCTAAGCTTTTTAAGGCACGTTCTAGTCGTGTTTCTGCGTCCACCGCCATCTTGTACATTTGTGTACATTTAATCATGGGATTCAACATATCTGTGGCTTCAGCAAATTATGTCCGAATTTGTCTTTTACATATATAACCGCGTAAAATAATAAAAATGACGTTCACTGGAATTCACCTACGTTAGAGTAATTGATTTAGTTTCCATTCAATGATTTAGGTTTGGTTAGCTTTTAGTTTCCTTGCGTTTTAAATCTGATTCAATGCGTAACATAAATTACCTCTTCATATCTGTTATTCTATGGAACATTCAACATGTCTGACGGTTACAACGTAAAATCATATTTCCACCACTTCATTTCATGGTAAGTTTCAATATTTTTACGATGGTAAACTCCCAGAGGTAAATGGTATCATCAACACTTCGTAATACTTTAAATTACATCAAAAATAGCAAAGTCGCGTAAGTAAAAAGCTGGTCTTGTACAACCCCACCGATAAGAAAACAACCAAATCGAAGATTATTCTGGAATCTTTAGGAAAAAGCAGAACAAATCTTTTTTCTGAAGAAGTTGGGTATCTCGAGTTACAATAAATGGGCGGGGTTTAACACGATCGATTTTTACGGTGGGGTTATAGTTCCACTTTATTTTCATATTTACGAGTAAAACAATCAAGTGATAATTACATCTCTTAGGTAAATACGTTTAATATAGTGTTTTATTAATATTTCTTGTAATTAGGTACTCTTAAATTGGGTAGATAAAAAGTTTGTCATCTCCCACCCGGCCGGGGGGTTGTACAAGACAAGCTTTTTACTTTCGCGACTTATGCCAATTTTGATGTAATTTAAAGTATTGTAAAGTGTTGATTAATAAATTTTTCCTAAGAGATGTAACCGCCGCCTAAATATGTATATTTAACATGAAATAAACTAGTGGAAATATGATTTTACATGGTAACCGTCCGACATTTTGAATTTTTCATAGAATAACAGAAATGAATAAGTAATTTATTTTACGTATCAAATCACATTTAATAAGCAAGGAACCTAAAAGCTAACCAAACCTAAATCAATTACTCTAACTAGGTGAAATCCAGGGAACGTCCTTTTTATTATTTTACGCGGTTAAATAAGTAAAGGAGAAGTCCGGACGTAATTTGTTGAAACCATAGATATGGCACACCGATATGAACCCCTAGATTGAATGTACACATTGTGTTCATTTAATAATAACTGGAAAGCTCACTAACTAATGAATTAAATTCATTAGTTTATGCTCATTCGTGGTCAATACATTGTGCTGATTTTTGGTGTATCGCTGGTTAAAAAATTGATAATTGGTATCGCTGATTAGAAGTAAGGACTCTTATAACCCATGTGGTCAGACAGATCATAGTCCCTAACCTATGTGGTCATGACAGGAAATAGTTCCACTTTATTTTCATATTTACGAGTAAAATAATTAAGTGATAATTACATCTCTTAAGTAAATACGTTTAATATTGTGTTTTATTAATATTACTTGTAATTAGGTACTCTTAAAGTGGTTAGATAAAAAGCTTGTCATCTCCCACCCGGCCATTTTTACTTATGCACTTTAACCCAACTTAAATGCAACAGATATGAATATAATTATATAATTTTTTTTTGGCCCTGGAAAATTATCATTGTCATCTTATTTTAGTCGTAAATATGAAAACAAAGTGGGACTATTTCCTGTCCAGACCGCTCTAATAATACTTCATGGAGGTCATAACCATACTAATAACTGTGGTTGGAAAAGTTATTCTATGAGTTATTGTATGAACCAGCGATAAACTCTCTAATAACCAACGATAACCACGATAATTATTAATCAAAAATAAGCACAACTTGAGCATATAATAGCGATATCAACATCACCAAAAACTCACTGCTAGAAAGTATGGTTACTTTTTAAACAATTACATCACTTTACGTCTACTTTTACACATTAAATTAATTTAGAGTAGGTTAGAGTAATTGAATTAGGTTAGGTTAGCTTTTAGGTTCCTATACATGTAGGTTAGGATAGTTTTCAGTTTCATATACATTTTTTTTTTTGCGGATGAGCCCATGTAGGACTACGCAAAGTATTAGGTTCGAATCTATGAACGCATTAGACCGTAAAAGGCGTTCTCAGCTGAGAAAGTTGTATCCTAATACGAGTTTGCTTACTCAGAAATCTATTCATGCGATAATAATTGTTGAAATTCGTAAGCTACCTGACGAGTGACTTAAGATAGAAACTTATCGTGAGAATCCCGAAGGGAACCGATGGTAACCGATGTAGTTTGAAACCTTGCCGCGTACCTTGCTGCTTTATCCAAGATGTCGGACCTTGAAGACTTCGATCCTGTTTTCGGTATACGCGGAGAAGAAGAATTTGATAGAGTCTACCAAAGAATTCAACTGGAAGAACAGGAGAATCGGTGTAATTGCGCGACGCAGACGTCGTTGTATACGGTATTATTTGCGGGACGCAAGCATAAATGCGTTCCTCCATAGCAGACGAAAATAACGGAAGTGGTTTTATCGCTGAGAATTCTGGGTAATTTCTTGCCAATATTACGAAAACGACGACTTTCATGCATGACCAGTTAGTGGGTAGCTAATTCGATCTTTGCACTTGCTCACGGTGAGTCAGCTCACCAGTGATTGAAAGTAATTTGAGTAGAGACTAATATATTTGCATGCGGCCATTAGAGGCGTTTCCTTTGAGCCCAAATTTCTTTCATTATTTTGCTATGAGCTTGTTTTCTATCATCTGTCGTAGTTGTTCCAGTTTTTTTCTTCGGCTTTTCCTCTTGGTCAACTTGACACTTATTCACTTTAATTCTAAATATATCTCTGTTTGGAATATATTCTTTAGCAATTCCTGCCAATTTTAAGTCCTTTTTGGCTTCATAAATTCACTTCATAGTATCCACTGCAGCTTTACTTCTGTTTTCGTAGAATTCCATTATGTGTTTTGTAAGCCTATTTGAGTTCATTCGTTTAATATGGCCATAAAATGTTAACCTTCGTTTTCTAATATCACTATGAATGTCTGTATATATTTTTATTTCCTTTTTACTTCTGAGTCTAAATGCTTCACCTATGACTTGTGGACCTAAAAGTGTTCTTATAATTTTGCATTCTTTCTTCACTATATTTTCGATATATATTTTTTTTTCAGAATTAATGTTTCTGCTCCATAGAGGCACTCGGGTTTAATTACAGTGTTATAGTGTCGTAATTTTGTATATAAAGATATGCATTTTTATTGTAAGTGTCGTGAGTAAGCCGAAATGCTGTTTCCATTTTTTGGTATCTACTTTTATTGGCTTTAGTTTCAATTCCATTTTCCTGAATTATTTGTGAAACTCGTTTAATTTTTCCATATTTGGTTTCCAGGTATTTTGGTGCTTGTTTATTGCATGAAATATATTCCGTTTTTTCAAAAGAAATCTGCAGACCAACTTTCTCTGCAATGTCATTTAATAATTCAATCTGTGTTTGTACTGTTACAACGTCACGAGTTAAGATTGCTAGATCATCAGCATATGCTAGGCAATCAATCTTCAATTTTCCTCTTCCTAGAATGAATGGTTGATTACATTTAAAATTTGTTTTCTGTTTACGCCATTCTTGTATTACTTTATCAAGAACACAATTGAAGAGTAGTGGAGAAAGTCCATCTCCTTGTCTTGCTCCTGTCTTAATTTCAAAGGATTCAGAAATTTCCCCCATGAATTTAACTTTAGCCCTTGTATCTGTTAGTGTCTGTCTGTCTAATAAGTGCAAGAGTTTTACGGTCTAAACCTTGTTCTTTCAATATTTCAAATAGTGATTCTCGGTCAACCGAATCGTAAGCTTTTTTAAAGCCAACGAATATACGCACTAAATCATTGCTACATATTCTCTGGTGTCTAAGGATTAGCTTAAGTTTCAGGATTTGTTCTGGACATGATCTGCCTGGTCTGAATCCTGCTTGATATTCTCCTATATTCGGTTCTAGTTGCCGTTGCGCTCTTTCGAGCAGACATTGAGATAAAATTTTGTATGGGACGGATAATAATGAAATCCCTCTATAATTGTTCAGATCTGTTCTGTCTCCCTTTTTATGTAACGGGTGGATTAATGCAGTCTTCCAATCCCCTGGAATGTGTTCTGTTTGCCACATTTCTTGCACAAGTGTTGTAATTTCTTTTATGGTCTTTGGTCCTGCAACTTTGAGGAATTTTGCCACAATTCCATATTCACCTGCTGCCTTATTGTTTTTAAGTATTTTAATCTGCATAGCAATTTCTTCTTTATTCGGTGGTGATGAGTCTGGATTTGATTGTTTAGGTTCTTGTGGGGGGAATCTGTTTATTGGTATTGGGTAGTTAAGAAGTTTCTCAAAATATTTAGCAAGTTCTCTGCAATGTTCCTGCTTGTTTAGTGCCAATAGACCATCTTCTCTTTTAAAGCAGAGACTCTGTGGTTGGTACCCAATGAGTTTGGTCTTAAAAGTTTTGTAGAAATTCCGCGCGTTGTTTGTTTGAAAGTCTTTCTCAATTTCAATTAATTGATCGTTTTCATATTTCCTTTTTGTTTTTCTGATTAATTTGGCTGCTTCTTTCCTGTGCACTTAGAATGCTTTATGGTTCTTTTCTGTTTTTTGACTTTTCCAATTAACGTATGCTCGGTGCCTCGCTGCAATAGCTTTGTCACATTCTTCATTCCACCAAGGATGCTTTCTCTTTCTTTGTAGAGGGATTAACATTTGTGCCGTTTCAGTTATTTTACTTTTGAGTTCTGGCCAGTTATATGATTCCTTCTTTTCTAATTCCTCTGTGAATGTTGACGAAATGTTATTGGTGGCAAACTTCAATATTAATTGCTGCTTTTTGGTAAGTATCCTGGGTTTTAGTTTAAATTTAATTCTTGTCAGATAATGATCCGAATCGATGTTTGCACCTCTTCTAACTTGGATATTCATAATTTCTCTATGGTGGAAAAAAGAAATTGCCACGTGATCAATTTGATATTCACCTAGAAGTGAGTTTGTTGCACGCCATGTCATTTGTTTTGATGGGTTCTTTTTAAAATGTGTAGACATAATTTTGAGGTTAAATAGTCTGAAAAATTCAACTAGCCGTTGTCCATTTCGGTTGGTCCACTTATGCGCTGGATACTTGCCAATTGTCTTCTTATATTTCCTTTCTTTGCTCAGTTGTACATTAAAATCACCTAATAGAATTAAAACATGATTCCGTGGAATTTTTAATACCTTCTCTTCCAATATTTCCCAAAAATCATCTACTTTCTTGCAATCTGTTATATGGAAGCCACTATATGAATGGCATCCGAACAGAAAGAAGAAAAGAGGGAGACCAAAGTTAACATGGAAGGAAAACATGAAGACAGTAATGCAAGCTAGAGGGCTAATCATCGAAGTTGCCCAAGACCGTAGGCTTTGGAGGTTTGGCACGGGAAGACGGCAGCAGCTGTAAAAACCCGAAGCTAGAATAGATATATGTATTTGTTATTTGGCGCATGTGCATTGATTAATGTGTATCTTTGGTTCGCACATTTTAGTGTAATTTCATCAATCTATTATTTATGGGATTCACATTTATTACCGAGTTTAATATATTCTTATGGATAGCAAAAGATACTCCCAAATGGGGCGTATTTTTAAGAATTCGTTTATCGGTTTTACTTTTGAAAAGTCTATAGTTCCCAAAAGCCATTGTATTTTCATCTGTTAATCTTGTTTCTTGAATGCCAATATTTGAATATTTTGTTCTTTAAAAATTATCTCCAATTCATGCAGTTTTCCTTCTCGCAAGAGGGAATTTATGTTTAATGTTCCGAAAAAGGTTTTGGTTTTTGGGCGAAGTTGACCAGAGGTCTCCGATACCCTCTGTTTGCGTGTTTGGCCAGACACCCCAGAATCCGACAGCCTGGTTGTACTATTGTTAACAGCTGTGGATTGGTTACCACCTGGGGTAAAAAATTGTTTCCTTTCACGCTTCATAGTACTTAGTTATCACAACGTTTGGACCGCAATCCAGTTTCATAGGACTGGAGTGGTTAGTTCCAGAACCGGTTCATCCGCCCTCTCTGCCGTTGGAAAAAAATCCTCTTCCGCCGTCGAAGCCGATGACCTCCTCATTTGTTCCGCGGGTGCTTATTTGGAAAGGCCTTATTCGCACCTGTCCTGTATATCTACAGGAACTTCTCCTATCAGCCATTGGGACGCGCCGTGTCGGGGTTGAGGACCCCCATCCTAGTGTCTTACATGAGGTTAAGTCTAGCCTTACTTAATTCAGAACCAAACCCCCATGTAAGCTAACCAGGCACGGATTATTATTATATACAGCTTTCCTTATTATAGGATTGCCTCAAGGACAAAGTGATACAGACAATTAATTTTTGGAATTGATGAAATACAGTTGTCTTCAATAACAGTTGTCCTATAACAGTTCTTCTATTAGATTCGAAAATGGCCTACGGTTAAAATGGAAATTGCATATTCAAGCTAATTTATTTCATATAATGTTTCAATACTTTAATTGTGCTTCTTTTCCAAAGATTCATTTCATTAAAAACATTAGGTAATAAGAATATTTGCATTAAAATTGTCATCAATCGCATAATTAAAAAACGACTGTAATACACCCCAACCCAATAAACAGATGATTACCAAAATTTTAAGCTTAGGTCTATTACTTGTAAATTAAAAAATCGCCTATTACTCTTTTGATAGTTACATGCATGTACAACAATCTGAGCTGTTGTGTTTATTGTATGTGTATTTTACGTCATACAAAGACAAAATTAAAAGGCATCAATCCAGAAAACAATTTTTCAAGAAATAAGACGGATAGAACATGAGGTTCGGTTAACAAAACCATGTTCATATTAATTATTTTAATAAGTTGAAAAATGGCGAATGCTGTAATGTACAATTTTTATATATAATGCACCATGTCTTAATATGTAATTATTTATATAACAAATAAACATATAAGCAACATATACAAAGACATTAAAGTAAGAGGCAATGAGCATATGGAAAAATTTCTCAAGGTAAGAAATTAATTAACACAAGGTACCTTAATAACGTAAAAAACTACGCTCATAACAATTCTTTTAATATAAATTAAGCAATACCGAATATAGTACTGCAACATACCGGTATCACATTTAGTAATTTTTAAAAATTTATTTTGTAGATATAAAATACTAGTATAAAATTGGCTTGAAAATATTAATTTGTAACTTCGAAAATCGCTTACAAATTAATATTACTGTATATACAACGTTCTAAATTGTTCTGTTTATTGTAAATGTGTATTTTACGTCGTACAAAGAGACATTACAGAAGAAAATGTTCAATGAAATAAACTGATTGAGGTTCGCTTCTTAACAAATGTCCGGCCATGGTACGTTTTTTAGCGGACACAATTCTACACTTACATCCTTATGCCACTGATGCACTAAACACTTGTAAACAAGTTTCGTACTATTTTAAAGATTTTGAAACCATTTTATAAACATTTCTTAAGATTATTAAATATTTATAAATTACGCGAAATTTGTGCATCGGATTATAGAGATGCTGAAATGCTTCATGTAACATCCGCTAGGTGGCTCTCAAATCGGAGTTACCAACATTTGAAAATAATTTCAAACCATATTTAGTGTTAGTGTTCGTAAAATTTGTGTATTAAATACTACGCATGTAAATTGTTTTGTTAGGTTAGGAAATGGGAAGTTGGATTACGCCCATTTTCTTTTAGCATTTAGGAATTTATTCACAACGTTGGTAACGCCGACTGCAGAGCCATCTACCGGAGACTATATTAACCATTACAGCAACTCCCGCAACTCGCGCATGCGCACTACGATTCTGTGAAATTCGTGTCCGCCAAATAACCGACTTTTTCCTTGCCAATTCTTTTAATAAGTTAAACAATGCCGAATACTGTAACACACAATTTTTATATATATCATGCACCGTATTTAAATGTGTAATTATTTGTTGGGTTTTCTATTGTGTTAATGAAGTTCAGATCTCGGTTCTCTATGATGCAGACGACATAAATTACGCGAAACAGCTGATTATAATTAATTCTAAATTTTCACGCCAGATAGCATGTTATTCATTAAAGGGATAAATGGGAGAGTGAGTGAGGTTTGCGTATCTACCACAAGCGGCGCTAGTGTAGAAGTAGCATACTGACATCTATTATCGTATACGCGGTACTATACTACTGCAGCAGCACCTCTGATAGCAGATATTATGAAACTGGAAGATGAAAAACAGCACCATCTGTTATCCAAATTTGAAATTGCATTGTACAACAACGCCATCAAACGACGAAATATGAAATTACATATAACTAGCCTCTTCTTCTTTTATTATGTTTATTATATATATATATATATATATATATATATATATATATGCATTTATATTAAAGGGAAAATAGAATGGGAAATAATGGAAAATGAATTGTAAAGAAATATAGGAAAGCTGCACAACTCCACGACTCCAGAGATGATATACGACTATCTACAGGGAAACGACATCGACGGCGAAATTGAAGTAGAGGAATTACCCGCCATGGGAAAAAACAAGGCCTTCAAGGTTGGAATAGCCTCAAAACACTGCAAATGCGCCGAAGGCCCGACTTTCTGGCCCGAAGGAATAGTTGTACGGCCCTTTCGTTTCTCGAAACGAAACACGGGAAACAAACTTTTTCTCCCCTCGAAACGAAACACGGAGAACACACTGTAAAAACCAGGACAAGGAAGGAAAATTAAAAACACTACTGTGGAATATAGAAGGACTACGAAATGCACTCAACATGTTACCAGAAGACTTCTTCGACGAATATGATATAATAACACTCACAGAAAACATTTCTAACAACCCAATGGAGCACGGAAAACTTCTACGCAATGAACTCATATGCAGCCAAGGCGAAAGAGGAAGACCTAAAGGAGGGATAACAATGCTAATAAAACCAAAATTAGCGCCATTCGAGATACTTCAAAAATCGGAAAACATGCTGCTAGTAAAGACAAACACATGCACAGTACTAAATGTCTACTTCCAGCCAGAACACAAGGCAGAAGAAATCCAGGAGGAGATAAGCCAGGCACTAAGCAAGACGAACAGGACAGACAATATGACAATAATGGGCGATCTTAACTGCAGAATTGACCAACCACATATAAAGCGAAAAATGTAGTCGGTCATATAGAAAAAGAAGGGCTAACTCTAGTAAACAAAGAGGAAGAATACACTTACATCGGACCAAATGGAGCCAGCACAATCGACCTTGTCTTCACAGACAGCCACAAGACCCACCAAAAGATAAGAAGAGACATACCAGTAAGGAAACATATACCAGTAAGTACCGACATATATATAAAAGACACACAACAAAAAAAACTCCAGAAAACCAACAAATAAACTATCGAGAAAGATTGACAGAGAGAAAGTAAACACAGAAACGATACAAAAGGCATCAAAAGAAATAAAAGAAGGAAAAATAAATCAGGCAGTCGATGCAATAGAAGGCAAATAAAACAAGCGACAGTAAAGAAAGAATGGAAAAGAAGAAAAGCAAAGCCATGGTTCAAACAAGAATGCTACGTAGCGAGGAGAGCCGCGATCATAGCACTCCACAAGGCAAAACTATCGAAAACACACGAAGACCTACAAGAATACTCAACTACTGGTGAGAATTGTAGGACCACAGGCTTAATTTAAAATGTAATAATTATCATTTAAAACAAGTTTCGCTACTAGTCAAGTCCTGCACATTTCAAACTGCGAGTCCACAGATCTTAACGAAAACTTACGACGATACACGATCACATCCGAGCGGCTCCTAGATTATCGTGTGGAGCAAGAGTGGTTTATAGCTGGGGAGCTGGATGGAACAAATCGACTACGCAAATAATGACCAGTTCACTAATATTATTTTTAAATTTCATTGAAATTTTATGTTAATCAATACTGATCATTTCAATGAGGTTTCTATTATTTTTTTATTTTTTAGTCCTGGGTAAGCAATGCGTACCTTGCGTCTATTGAATACACGCCACTGATTATTCTGTAGGTAAATTTATGGTGGAAATCGAACTAAAGTTTTTCTTAGATTATATTATGCTAAGCTAGTAAAGTGGAGGTAGTAGCATTATTCAGAATACACTTTATTAAATTACCTATGATTTTATACATCTTGAATATTTGCATGCCACTTCCCAATCACTGCCATAAGAAATTACACCCATAGGGCCGATCCTGACAGCCTGATTTATTCTGTTAAAGAAATATTGAGTAATTAGTATTTTGTATTGTAAGCCTGTTTTCCCTTTATAGAGATTTAGGCGCTCTCCCCCTATAGGGAAGAATTTGAACCATACTAATTTAGTTACACTTTTTTTCGTATAGAAGTCATATTGAGTGGTACGTGGTCAGCGTTCCGCCTCATACTGACATCTAGGAAACCAAGGTAGTACTAGGACGGGAAAATTCGGTAAATTTTGCTTAGAGGCCTTTTCATTCAGGCTTAAGGATTTTTTACGAGCCTGAAAATCTTCAGACTCGGGACCCACGGCTTAAAGTCCCTCCCGGAGGACTTGCTCCTTGGATTTTTCCGTCCTAAAAAATCCATCCCGCGACCCTTGGGACCAGAGGCAAGGAACATAACTACTAGTCCACCGCGGGTAATTAGTACACATTAAATTATTATAGGTTAGAGGTAAATGTGAGGTATTGATTACAGTTTTTGTAAAGTTTTTCTAAAGTACGGTATTCCAATTTAAAAATAACCATGATAATGTCATGACGTAAACCAATTCACTAAGACTTCTTTACTTCCTGGTTTAGGCAAGAGTTGCCTGCTCCGCCTCCATGCCTCCGCCATGGCCGGTCCCAAGCCCGGATGAGAAAGGAGGAGGGGGAGGAGTAAAAACTCGTTAAAAAAACCAGGGTTCAGTTGGCTCCGACTGATAGTACTCTGTAAGGGCCCGTAACCAGGGTTACGGTGAAGACCTCGACGGCAGATTCGGCGCAGAAGGAGTCCTTCATCACGGCGGATCTGGCGGAGGTGGCAACCTTCTAGATGGGTTAGTACATCCAGGAGCTGGACCTAAAGCTTCGAGGTGGCAGCCCCACCAATGGTCTACTCTGCATAGCGTTGGAACCGCGATCAGAGGAAAATATATTACTCGTATTCCTCACAATGGAAACTCGGACGGACTTAACCAAAGACGGCCTCAGCGTAGAATTAAGGATAAACGATTTGGTATAAAGGATCGGATTCACTAAGACATTCTACATAATTAATGTATTACAGTTTTTATTTTAAAACACTTTTTTAAAAAGTAAACTATTTCAGAAAAAGAAACCATATATGCTATCATTGACTTACCTTCCATTATGTATATTCCTCAACTTCACTTTCTGCATTAAATAGTAGTAAATTATAATTTAGGAATTAACTTCGATGCAGTAATAATATAACTTTATTAATTCAAATTTCAATCTTCCAATCTGAAATTTCAAATTTAATTTAATAAACCAATAAGAAAATTAGAGTTTAAGCATAGAGGAAGTAATTCCTCTGTGGCTTACAGTTGACTACAGTGCCATCTGAAGAAGACCGGGGTACTAGTGGCCAAAAAATGAAGTAAAATCTAGGTTCAGTTCAGTTCAGTTGTTGACAGCTATTGGTGCTGTCCAGTGTGCCTTTTTTCTGGGACTGTTGTTTGTCCCTTTGATGGCGAATTCGCGTAGGTGTGTGCAGTATTGGGTTTCGCTATTTTGCCCTAGCCTATACGGCGGTTTTATGGGGATTTATTCTAGTTTAGCATGTGCTATTGCTATTGATATAATGTGGATGTTTGATTCCAAGGCAGATAGATCTCGCTTAATTGGGGCATCAGAAACCGTGTCGCTGATAACTTTCAGGACCGGAATGAGCCACACAATCTGCGCTGACCTCTCTGATCTTGGCTATTTCATGCCTGAATACTATGGGTGGTTTAATGTGTCGAATATGTTTCTATGTATAGTACGCCATTGTGGAAGGTGTCCTATATTGCGTACTATAGGGTTCCCATGATCATTTATATTTCGGAGCATGGTTGTAACCCTTTCAGTTATGATAGTATCAATATATGGTACCTTCGTGGCCTCGTGCATCTCCGGTATCCTTGTGTAACGCGGTGCCGAAAGTACAACTTTGAGACATTTCTTCTGTAATATCTTAAGTTTCTTTTTGTAGCATCTCGCAAGGATATTCAGAGATTTGCAGCCGTACAATAGCATACTACGGATCACGGCCACATATAGAGTGACCTTGATCCTTCGGGACAGTTTCATTAGGCTGGAGCAGACGACATAAATTACGTGAAACAGCTGATTATAATTAATTTTCACGCCAGATAGATTGTTCTACTCAGAGATAACCCACGATAGAGATGACCAGTGCCAATGTTATTCAATGATGCCTAGACTCCAGAGGCCTCAAGCGTTGGCAAAAAAAACTAATCGATTACAGCTTACCGTATTATCGACGGAGCAAATTGCGCCAATTTGTGTAATTAGTTCGTGTTGAATCCAGTGGCTCAGTCGTCATTTAAGGTGTTAACAATACCACCTCAAATAATTCATAAAATAATAATAATGAATCAAATTTTACACCTCACCTTATATTTTTCTAAAACTCAGGACCGATTGCAAAGCAATCTCACCTTCCAAACCGGTACAGACTTTTAAAAAATATGAGGTGAGGTGTAAAATCTGATTCATTTAATTTTTTGTTAAATCTGTGTTACTTCCTAAATGTATTAATTCGTAAAATTCTTCTCAACTTCCAAGACTATTTTGTATTTAGCCAATGCAATTCTGAATGTATTCCAAACAAATTCAGGTGTACATTTTTCTCTTGAAATAAAATCTTAGGAAACTGGAAGAATATTTTCAATACTTGTATTTAAAGTATTCATACCTATTAATTATTTAACATTTTGTTAGAAATAACACTTTCTTAGAATAAACAAAAACATGACAACAGATTGTCACGGAAAGGTCCAAATAAAAACAATGAGAGATATAATTTAATATTTATTTATTATAGACATATACACATAGCTAACAGATAGTTCACTAATAAAGGTATTTCAGTAATTATGAAGAATTAACACATAGAGATGGTATGCAGTTTTTTTTTTTTCAATTACGCCAACTTTAACAAGAACCGAGACCAAAGCTCGAAAAAAATTATTTTATACAAGCAAGCATTGCATTGGATTTAAAGGAAGGAGAGGGGAGAAAATACACATGTGTGTGTCTGTGTTTATAAATATATCATCATTGAGCATTCAAAAATTAGGCTATCATTTGCCTGTTGTGCCCACAGAATTTGTCAGTCACATCAATGCCTGTCAATCTTCTTTTACCATTTGGAATTTATTGCATTTTCAAATTACTTTTTATATTTTAATTAGATGTACACTTTTAAAAATGAGTTAATTATTATATTAAATAAAAAAACTATAAATAAATTATTCAAAACTATCCAAAATAATGTTAAAAGCAAGAATTTAAAGAAAAGTTAATTTAGTGGTAATTTTCATATTAAAATTGAGAGAAAGCCAACTTATTAAAAAAATAGTAAATTAGTAGGTCTGTTGGGTGCACTTAGACCTGTCAAAATAGCAGACGAAACAGTGTTGCGAGTAAAGCGACTACAGCGCCTCCAAGCGTTGGCAGAAAAATCTAGGCCTGGCATCAACTTCTTCCATTTGCGTTGGCCTGGGGTGGTTCTACTCATAGAGAGTGAGTGAGGCAAACCTGCCATAAGCGGCGCTAGTGTAAAAGTAGCCTGCAGCAGCACCTCTGGTGGCAGAAATTATGAAACTGGAAGATGAGAAACAGCGCCATCTCTTATCCAAATTTGAAATTGCATTGTACAACAACTCCATCAAACGACGAATTATGAAATTACATATGACCAGCCTCTTCATTTTTTATTATTTTATATGTGTATATATATATATATATATATATATATATATATATACATACATACATTAAAGGGAAAATGGAATGGGAAATAATGGAAAATGAAATGCAAAGAAATGTGTTAAATTATAAATTTCAAATAAATATCTAGTTTAAGTGCAATTTTTCCGAAGTCAACTAGTTTTCCACGTATTTATTGCTTCTACATCGCACGTCAGTGTCAATAACCAATGAAAAGCGAGCAGGTCACACGGTTTTGTTTTGACGAGGATCACTTTAAGAGTGGATAGCATATAGGCCTATGTGCTTACCTAATCCGTTGTTTATGCTTTTTCCATGATGTCAAATTATATCTTATTTAAAATTTCATTACGAGCACAATATATGCTCTATGCTGACTCACCTGAAAATTCTGTTATTTTCACCACTAACTCAATGACATTTTCACTGAACTGTTTGAAAATAATGAGCATAATCTGTTTCTCTCTGATTTTTATACGCTCTCCAATATTTAATTATTATATAGAACCGGCCATTTTAAACAACTGAAATTCGAACGTATTCTGCATGCGTAACAATATAACAATGATAATATGATTAATTAAAATTTCAATTACTTAATTTAAAATCTCCCTCCATGGTATCTTTACCTTGTCGTGGTGGAGTGGCTTGTGTGCTTAAATGATCCTGAGAGCTATGCCGGCGGTAGCATTGCTGCCGATAGGGTTACCCATGCCGGACTGGTCAAAGGTGATAAGCCAGACGAAATAAGTACCTTGGTCGAAAGAGTGACGAT
Organism: Diploptera punctata; assembly: GCA_030220185.1. Lineage (NCBI taxonomy): Eukaryota > Metazoa > Arthropoda > Insecta > Blattodea > Blaberidae > Diploptera > Diploptera punctata. Next base: position 59,150 of record JASPKZ010001542.1, read on the forward strand.
CTTTCACCGTAAAAATACAACCGTCAAGAAATGCGGACATGGGTTCTACTGGGGTAAAATTTTCCGGAGGTCAAATAGTCCCCCATTCGGTTCTCCGGGCGGGGACTACTTCAGGGAACCCATGCCAAAGGCTCAAACACAGGGACATGTTCCTAGGAACATGGAATGTTAGGACTTTATACAATAGCGGGGCACTAGAGATATTAACGCGGGAATTGGATAAATCGCCCTTGGATATAGTCGCTTTACAGGAAGTTAGGTGGCCAGGAGAAGGTAGTCAGGAATCAGGAAGCTTTGCATTATACTATGGGGGTGCAGAAAGACCTGCATTTGGAACGGGTTTTTTTAGTCAGAAGGAGGATCCTATCCGCTATCCGAGATATTAAGTTTGTTAGTGATAGGATATCATACATAATTCTAAAGGGTAAACGACATGATTTTATAATTGTAAATGTACATGCCCCCACAGAAGATAAAGATGACAAGATCAAGGATGAGTTCTATGACGAATTAGAATGCTTATTTGATAGCCTTTCACGATATCATATGAAAATTGTCTTAGGAGATTTTAATGCAAAAGTGGGGCGGGAAGATATATTCAAACCAACAATAGGCAAATTCAGTCTTCATGAAGATAGTAACGACAACGGGGTTAGATTAGTCACATTTGCCACATCAAAGAATCTGATTGTTAAGAGCACAACATTTCAGCATAAGGATATTCATAAATACACCTGGACGTCCCCAGATGGAGAAGAAACTCGGAACCAGATAGATCATGTATTAGTGGATAAACGCTGGCACACTAGCATCATCGATGTTAAATCAGTTAGAGGGACAGACTGCAATTCGGATCATCATCTGGTCAGAGTGAAAATCAGACAACGGCTATCGCTTATGAGAGGAACAAACGCTAAAGATGATTCCGTAAAATATGAATTAAAAAACTTGAAAAATGATGAAATGCGGCAAGAATACCAAATCAAAATTGCTAATAGATTTGAAGTACTGGAATCTTCAGATGACAATGTGGCAAACGAAGAAGAAACTGATATAAATAAAGAATGGGAGGCTATAAGAGATACTATTAAATTGTCAGCATCAGAAAGCATTGGTTGTTTAAAAAAGAGGCAAAACAAGAAATGGTTTGATGAGGAATGTGCCGACATCGTAAAGAAAAGAAAGCTAGCAAAAATGAAATGGTTACACGAGCCAAATGAGGTAAATTTAGAGCAATTGGGTAGTGTTAGACAGGAAACCACCAAGTTACTAAAGGAGTAAGAAGAGGGAATATTTGAGAGAGAAGATTAATGATCTTGAAATGAATGCAAAAAATAGGAACATTAGAGAATTATATCAGGGAATTAGTATAGAGAAGAAAGGGTTTCAGGCTAGAACAAACATAATTCGGAATGAAAATGGGGATATGATTGCAGATTCCAAGAGTATATTAAATAGATGGAAAAGTTATTTTAATCAGCTATTAAATGTACATACAGAACAGGACATTGAGGAGGATAAGTTACAGACAGCAGAAATGCTAGTCGCAGAGCCAAGTGCATTAGAGGTTGAAATGGCAATTGAAAAATTGAAGATGTATAAAGCATCAGGTTCAGATGAGATCCCAGCAGAACTGATAAAATCAGGGGGAGAAAAATTGATGGACAAGATACGCTGGTTGCTTACTATGATTTGGGAAAAAGAAGCTCTTCCAGATGAATGGAAGGAATCAATTACACTGGGGAACAGTGATTTTGGTGCCTTAATGTTTTCACCTATTTATGGGTATATTTGGGTCACTGATTCCAAAGATGATTTCAGTTTCGTCCTATCAGCTCTAGTTTTTGAGATAGAGTTTATTCAAATTATATACCAGTTCAAAAATACTGGTCCACATATACAACTATATTACTCGCATACAATTAAATACAAAAGAACAAATACTTTCTTTTTCATGAAACAACTGTATCTATATAACTACCATAATTTATTTACACATTAGTCTCGTTAGAATCATTAATTTTCCTCCATCAGGTCGCAGAATCCCCGTTTCTGTGATTTCCTCCGATGCAATGATCTTGGACATTCTCGGTGGATGCTCCAACAGTAGTCCGCCATCATATGTATATCCCACCGTCCACGATACCTTTCTTCCATTGTACTTAATTCCTGGTGAAAACGCTCACCCTGTTCCTCACTTACATCTCCAAGATTGTCTGGAAATCGATCCAAATGACTGTGTAGGTAGTGTAATTTGATGCTCATGTTACAACCTAGTGCACAAAAAGCAGTGAGCATATTCTCCACTAGTTCATCACTATTAGGAGACTTATAGTTTCCAAGGAAATTCTTCACTACCATACAGAACGAAGACCATGCGGCTGCTTCAGTATCATTCATTGAGTCTTGAAATTGATGGTCATTAATAAGTTGGCGGATTTGTGGTCCATCCAATATACCTGCTTTTATTTTTTCCTTACTCAGTGCAGGAAATTTTGTACATATGTAGCCAAAACATGTTCCATCTCTATTCAACGCCTTGATGAACTGTTTCATTAAACCAAGTTTAATATGCAGTGGTGGCAAGATGATGTTGTTTCTGTCAACCAAAGGTTCTGCAACGATGTTTTTTTCTCCAACGGTCATGCTTTCTCTAAGAGGCCAATGCCTTCTCACCCAATGTTGATCTTTGGCTCTAGAGTCCCATAAACATATAAAGCATGGGTATTTGGTGTACCCACCTTGTTGTCCTAGAAGAAAATTCACCATCTTGAGATCGACACACATTACCCATTGGTGATCACGGTAAGAGATCTTCTCTAGCACTGTAGCTATTGTATGTTGATTTTCACGCATAGAAACTGAGTGACCAATTGGGATTGACCTGTATATGTTCCCATTATGCAAAAGAACACATTTTAGGCTGCGTTTGGAGCTATCTATAAATAACCGCCATTCACTTGGTGTGTATTTTCTTACACCCAGCTTTATTAACAGTCCTTCAACATTCATACAAAAAACAAATTGATTTTCTACTGTGAAGAATGGCAGGAAGTCTGTTTCTCTTTTGCGATAGACTGTGACCTTTGTTCCCGGTAACAGACATTGTTTCTCTGCCAGCCTGGAAGCTAACAACTCAGATGACTTCTTTGGAAGACTTAGATCCCTTATGAGGTCGTTCAGTTCCGCTTGACTAAAACCGGATGAAACTGATGAAGGTCCTGGGAAATCGCTGTCATTTCCCTCAGAATAGCTTTCAGTTGAATCATCCTCTTCTTCTGGTGACTCTGGAAGACTGGTAAAAATTGGAACAGGTATCTCCTCTGAATGTGGAACAGGGCGTCTTGCGGAGCGTAGATTGGGATATACCCATCTATTCCGGTTTTTGCTATTGATGCCCTTTACATTGACTGAACAAAAATAGCAGTCATCATCATCATCATCATCACTCCAGGGATTAGGCAATTGCCCGTTCCGACTTCATATTGCATCAGCCCAACGTCTTCTAGGTCTTCCAACAGTCATCACTATGGTTAATTTGTTCTCGCCAGATCATTGGTTCCCCAAATTTCAAGCATTTCCGTTTCCCATTTGTCCATTGTCGTAGATGCTCTGTGCACGTTTTTTACATACAATGTGAGGTGCCCAAGGCTTATCTTGATCTCCCAGTTGTACTTTGAAATAGGCCAAATAAGCTCTTCTTACAAAGTCAGTTATAGGTTTTCTTTGTTGAGTGAATGTGTACTCCCCACAGATGAAACAAAACACATCAGGATTATTCACACATTTTCTTCGTGTTGAAGCCATGTCAGTCTAGAAAAAGGATAAACAATTGTCAAATTAGTAAAATTACATATGCAAACGGCAACAACAACATGAATATAACTTGGATTAAATCAATTAGTATTATGCAAACAATCGATTTACAATGGTGGTACATAAGAGCAGTATCATCAATATCTTGCAAACTAGAGCTGCTGCAACAAAATGGATGACATTTTTGGAATCAGCAGTGCCGAAATACCCAGAATCAGGTGAAAAATTTCAGGCACCAAGAAAAAAATATTTTTTTGTTCCCCAGTGTTATCGTACCAATTTATAAGAAAGGAGATAAAACTGATTGCAACAACTATAGGGGCATCTCATTACTTTCAACTTCGTACAAAATTCTAACAAATATATTAGTAAGCAGACTTACTCCCTATATTGATGACATTCTAGGAGATCATCAATGTGCATTTAGAAGAAACAGGTCTACAACAGATCAGATTTTTAGTATAAGACAGATTTTAGAAAAGAAATGGGAATATAATGGTACTGTACATCAACTATATGTAGACTTCAAAAAAGCATATGATTCAATTAAGAGGGAGAAGTTATATAGTATCCTGCTGGAGTTCGGAATTCCTAAAAAGTTAGTTAGACTTATACGAATGTGTCTAAATGGCTCAACGAGTAGGGTGCGTGTAGGCAAACAGTTTTCAGACACTTTTGAAATCCAGAATGGGTTGAAGCAAGGAGATGCACTATCTCCTCTACTATTTAATTTTGTACTAGAGCATGCCATTAAATCTTTAGAGAATGAGGAAGGCCTACAACTGAATGGTATTAATAAGCTGTTAGTTTATGCTGATGAGTGTAGTACTACTGGCCGATAGCGAGGAGATACTAAAGGCCAACACGCACACACTATTGAGTAACACTAAGAAATTAGGACTGGAAGTAAATATCAGTAAAACTAAATATATGGTCACACGTAGAAATACATTATATAATGGAAATGGACAGCTAATGACAAATGAGGGAAATTTTGAGGAATTGGGCTGAATTCAAATACCTAGGAACAATAATCACAAATAGGAATGAGATGCACAAAGAAATTAAACATAGGCTCAATTCTGGAAATGCATGCTATTATGCATTGCAGAGGCTCTTGATGTCCCAACTCCTTTCAAAAAACGTTAAACTGAAAATATATAAAACAATTATTCTACCAGTTATATTATATGGGTGCGAAACATGGACTCTTACTTTAAGGGAGGAAAGGAGATTACGAGTATTTGAGAATAAAGTTCTTAGGAAAATTTTTGGACCAAAGAGAGATGAACAGACAGGTGAATGGAGAAGACTACATAACAATGAACTACATGGTCTTTATAGGAAGCCAGATATAATAAGAACAGTTAAGTCCCGTAGACTGCGATGGGCAGGACATGTTGCGCGTATGGGGAATGAAAGACGTGCATGGAAACTTCTTGTAGGAAAGCCAGAAGGAAAACGCCCAGTTGGTAGACCAAGAATGAGGTGGGAGAACAACATTAACTATGATTTGAGGGAACTAGATTATACAGGGAATGATTGGAAAGCATTGGCTCAGGATAGGGATGTATGGAGAGCTTATGTCCGTGCGGCCATGAACCTACGGGTTCGATAGTGCCAGTGAGTAAGTAAGTAAGTAAGTAAGTAATTTAAAATCTTCCTTTATAAATTACATAAACACGTGCTAGATAATACGTTTATTTTCTCTATGAACGATACGTGAAACCTGACTTTTATTAAATACAAACCTAGCTCGTCTCATACAAGCTTCTAATTGGCAGAGTCTGTAGCTGGGCCCACGTTTACTGACGATTTCATCTTTCTTTAAATATACCACTCGTAGGATATCTATAAACATCAATGCTTTTAAATTACAGTTAATCTTTGTTTCTTTCTTTTAATATTATTATCTGATCATGAGGGGACTGCGAATGTGCTATACAACACTCAAATCTCAGGTTCAAGCTCACTACGAGACAGCTAAACAATTCTCAATAAATCGACATCAAGATATTTTAACTAAAATATGAATATAATTAATATTGAATGATGAAACACACACAACATAATTAGCTGCCAAACTTGAATATGAACACAATAATGAACAGTCGTAATATAAATATACATTGGGACGGGAGTTTTAGGCTCGGGTTGTTTTAGGTTTGGTGTCAGAGGGATATGGGTACCAGGACGGTTTGATGCTCCAGACTGCTCAGGTTTATGGTTCGGTAAGAGCTGGATTCTCATCAAAGGTTCACGCAAGGGAGATAAAAGTGATATGTTAATACGTAAATCACTGGAGGCTGCCGTGGAGTTAACACAAGGATTTATTTTCCTGGATGTATACACTAGTCGGTCCTCCGACTGCTTTCTTGAGTTCCAAAGCACAATGTAGGAGATGATCTAGTAATGTGCCCTGTTAGACTATGGTACAACAAGTAAGTGTGCCCTGTTAGACGTAGGGCTAATAAGCAAGTGTGCACCCTATTAGACTGAGGGCTAACAGCTAACTGTCGTACGATACTCTTCGCGAATAATTTATTTAGTTTTTTAGGTATTTTGTGATCCTGCCCACATATATGCTGTGGGCCTCTTTACAAATTAACAAATGTTACAAGTTTCGGGGTTGGTTTCCCTCTTCTATATATCATATTTCCAAAGATGCTGGTTTATGCCCATTTTCCATTACTAAGGAATGTCCAAACTCTCTATTATTTTTTTCTTAGATTGGCGAAAGATAATTATGTATATTTTTCCTACAACGACTTACTAAGTGCCACATCTCCGATAAAGACGTCTCCTGTCATGTCAATATATTTTTATCTTAATTTGTTTTGGAGAGCATCACATGCTCGTTAACATTGGAAAACCTGTCAATTTGTATCTTATTGTGAAAATGTATTATGCCAAGTTGTCACAGTACCTTGACCGTGTATTTCGTATTACAAATGGGACAGTTAGAATTCCTTTCCCTATTGTGTTCAGCAACGCGGCCGGTGGAAAAACCATGAGTAATGCCGGGCTTTTACTGAGTATGCTGTTGGTAATTTATTAAACTTTATATAAAAATCGTATACTGGTCTAATTAATTATCAATGTATTTATGTCTTCATTGTATTACAAATGGTTCCCTGATTATTTTGAATATAAACTCGGTATACTTCGGATTATTACTCTTTTATATTTTAGCATATATTACATTTGAATAAAATTCCTTTTTATTATATTAGATACTGGAAAACAATGCCTAGACCTAATATTGGTACATCTGCCCCGTTATGAATATATGGACAAATTTAATTAATTTTCTATGTATTCATAATGAGTCTCTCGTTTTTCTTGCAGAAATAAATTCTAATTTTCTTTTGGCTGTTATTCTAGTGTTGACGCCCTCGTGTAGTTTCAAGCCTACCTGTTTTGTTGTGGACCGGGGTGGTAGATTAACATATTTGAAGTCTCATGCAGACTATTGACAAAGGATAATACGACGTCATCAATATTTTTAAACATAGCCTTGCACCGGCGCCGGCGTAACCACGCACTATGTTACCAGAATTTGCACCGTATAGGTGCTGGATCATACCAATGTTGTTGATAAATATTTTGAGTAGAAAACTTAGATTGCTCAAATTAACGTATTTTTGCCCGGGCCCATAAAAGACAAAGATTAATTCAGCTTTCCTTAATGAATTATTAAACATGTAATATGTTGTAAGCTACGCAGATTATAATCGTGGAAGCTTTAAGGAAAAAGGAACTCAGATACGCTTGAGTAAAACTTTGGAATTTTATACTGATATCTGATATAGACTAGCTACTAAATCAATAGGCAAAGTATTTAAAATCAGATAACTAAAGTTTAATGCGAGTCAAGAAACAGTCAGATATAACAATGAAATATAAAAAATAATTTTTTGACATTAAAAATAAGTTAACAAAGAAAATAATAGTCTCATCGATCATCTATACGAAAAACAATATTAACAAACCATAGTACGATATTACATTCACACTAGTCCAGCCAAGGACTGGGGTTCACGGTCCTTGTGGCCCACCCTGGCCTAAGGGACTAATAAACCAAACAAGCTCCTCTGAGCTATATCGACCTGACTCCTTCGGTCGATAAACAGATGATGATTTGATATTAGAAAGCACAGTTCTATTTGAGAGTTCACTAGGAGAGGGGAGTATGCGCGATAGCACACGGCGCGTAATAGGAAAGGAGGGGGTAAGTAGGAGAGAATTTGGTACTGTTCACTAAGATCACAGAAGAAATGGAGACGCCATGACGTATTGGTTGTGCAGCATGACGTAATCCATGTATCGGAAACTTGATTTTGGTACAGACTCTTTTAGCAAAATGTGTCATTGAACCCTGTGTTAACAAACAAGCTTATCTCTCTAGGAGATCTCTCTTTTCCTGAAAATAAACTATTATTCTAAACACAAATATATATATATATATATATATATATCCTTTAATTACAAAATGTTGTTTATCATACTAGAGTTAGTGTCTGAAAATCACTGTCTTTACGATGTGTATTATTTTCTTCTTTTAATTTCACACTACGCGGTGTCATTTGTGACAGCACTTATTCTTTGCAGAGATTTCACGGCACTTTTTTTTTCACTTTTATGAAATCTTCACGTTCGACACTCGCAATATTCTCGTTGAACTCAACCCAATCACTAGCAACGTCGATTTGACACATTTACTCACATTTACGCGAACCAGAATGCGTATTTCATTTGCCTTATGCTTATACCTCCTTTTTATACGGTCGGAGTTTCTGAAGGTGGTAGCGTCCCATGACCTTGGCCCACTTCACTTCATATGTTTGTGTGCCGAATTGTTCGGGTATGATCCCTGGCCCTTTCCATAGCAAGTCTATTTTAGCGCTCCTCTTACATAATTTATCAGAAAATGTATTGTTTCTTACTAATACCTTATCGCCGATAGAAGGATGCCAAACGTTCTTGTATCGTTTAGCACGCTTCTTTCTTTTGTCCTCAAGCGTCCGCGTCCTATGGAATGCTCTTTCGCATCTTTGTTTATCGGAGAGTGACCCTTCATCGGGGTATATCGCGTTCGGTATGTTTGCCACTAGCTTATCGGGCAACGTTCCCTTCATTAAAGTGATCGGAGCGTATCCCGTCACGTTATTTATCGAGTGGTTCGATATATGTTCAATGTAAGGAATATATTTTACCCAATTTGTATGTCTCTTGTGGCACAATATTCTCAAGTATATAGTGATCTCTTTATTCGTCCTTTCCGTTGGGTTCCCGGAAGGCATGTATAACGAGCAGTGACATAAATTAGTGTCCCTTTTGTTCAATTCTTCTCGGAACTTCGCACTGCGATAAACAGATGCGTTATCCGTTAAATTGCCTAGATTTTCCCCTGGTTAGGTTCATAATCACAAAAGAGTTTCCTCAAACAGCCCTTTGTCGTTACTGTTTTCATCGGGTAAATCTTGGTAAATTTGGAAAAAAACAGCCCTTTGTCGTTACTGTTTTCATCGGGTAAATCTTGGTAAATTTGGAAAATGTGTCCACGACGACCAATATGTGCCTTGTACCCTAATTCCCCAATAGGCAATAGTCCGTGAGTATCAATTGTTATCAGATTGTTCGGTTTGTCTCTGATAATGTTTTGTGGGGGAGTATCGAAACGCAAGTTGAGACTCTTGCATTTTGGCAAAGGTCGTATGTTGCAGTGACCTGCCTTACCTTCCGATATAGTCTCTTAAAATAAAAGTGATTTTATATATTTAAGGCAACCCTGTCACATCCGTCGTGGATGAACGCGGTATGAAACTCTTTTATGAGTGGTGTCTCTAGATGTCTAGGTACCACCGTCTTCCAGGCAATTTCAGCCCTTCCGCACTTCTTGTATAGCACTCCGTCGAGCATCCGATATGTATCCACGTCGCTTGCGTCGGCGATTTGTCTTGCTTTGTTCTTAATAATTCTCAAATCTGGGTCCGTCTCTTGTTCTGCTTTTATGTTCCTAAGGCTCTTACTCAATGACTTATTTACTTTGACGACCGCACCCATAATCTTAATTTCCCGATTATGTGTTTCGGTGTAGTCCGGATCACTAGTCACGTGACTGAGACGTTATAGTATATCAGCAAACGTATTGTTGCGTCCGGCGATATATTTTATTTCTATATCGTAACTTAGGATCTCCGATATGTATCAGCTTACCTTGTTCGAACCCAGCTTACATCTGTTTAAAAACGCAATGCTAATGTGGTCCGAGTGTACGAAGGTCTTCTGGCCGAATATATAAGATCGGAATTTCTGGGTGGCGAAATATATTGCCGCCAACTCCATTTCAGTGACCATCGCTTGTTTTTCAATGTTAGTGGTCGCCCGCGACGCGGTAGCTATCGTATTGATGTTACCTTCAGAATCTACTTGGGTTAATACTGCGCCCAGTCCGTTCTGCGATGCGTCCGTAGTGAAATATGGAAAGGGAGCGACATATCAGGTTTTTGCAGTAAGATACACTTAGCAAGTAACCCTTTAACCGTGTCGAATGTGGCTTGTAACTCCTTGTTCCAAGTCCATCGTATCCCTTTCTTCAATAGTTCTTGCACTGACTTACTTCGCGGGAATAGTTCACTACAAATTTAGTGTAATACATCAAAATCCCTAGGAACCTTCTCAATTTCCTTATATTCCAAGGTGGAGGGATAGCCAGGATCGACTCTATCCTTTCTGGGCTAGGTCCTATTCTGTTTTCCGAGTTTAGGAAACCTAAAAATGCCACATGTTTCCTGATAAATTTAGATTTTTCGAGGTTGACTGTCAAATCATGAGCTCTTAGCGAAGATAGGACATGGTCGACCTCGGCTATGTGCTCCTCAAAAGTTTCTGTAACGATAAGTAAATCGTCGCAGAATTGGACCACTAATGACACCACCAAATATGGACCGTAAAGCCCTTATAAGTGCACTGGATGATGTCTTGACGCCATACGGACAGCGCGAAAATTGATAGCTACGGCCCGCGTGAATAAATGTCGTGTATTTTTTAACCGAATGGTCTAAAGGTACTTAGAGAAAGCTCTCACACAAGTCAACAGTTGATATATATTTCCCGCGTTTAATTTTAGCCAGCGAGATGTCCACCGATTCTATGCGGTAATTGTCTGGCATGATGTAATTGTTGATCTGCCTCGCGTCTATGGTCATTCTTAGGGTCCCGTTTTTCTTAGCTACCCAGTTAATATGCGATAGATATGGTGAAAGTGAATCCTCAATAATTCCGTTCTCCAACATCTGCGCCACTACTGCATCTGCCTTTCTCTAATATTAATGGGGATAGGCCTAGACTTTAGCTTAACTGGTTCATGTTCGATAACGTCGAATTTGTATGTTTAAGAATTACATTTCCCCGTTTTCTTAGCGAAAGTATGCCTATTTCGTAACAACATTCCTTCCAAAGATTTCCTCTGGGAATCACTCAGCCCCTCGGCTGCATTTACTTTAGCTTCGATGTCTCCCCTCCTGTACGTGAAATTACTCCCTGTTGCTACATTATTATACATATAATTATTCCCGACTTTCAGTTCATTTTGACTCTCTATTGTTCACGCATTCATAATCATTAAACTCGCCTAATACCCTCATTATGCTAAACTGCTGCGGCACCTTGTCAACCTCATTACTTTCATTATGTATAATTATATTTTCAATTAAGAATGCCTCCTCATTTAATTCGTCGCTTTCTGTGGCTTTAATAGGGAGTTTATTATCCACTATAGGAATTACTATTTTGTTTCCACCAAAGTTCAGCGTTAATGTTTTGCCTTGGAAATCTATCTCCGACCGGAATGCCTCGAACATTTCAGCCGATAGTAGTATGCTAGCAGAAAGCCTAGGAACAACTGTAAACATTAGGCCGAAGTCTACCCGTTCAATAGTAACAGTTATCATTGTTTGTATCTTCACTCTCTGTTTACCCTTCCCAGTAGCTGTAAATGCAGAGGTATTACTTAGTGGTATGGCGGCTATCTTGCAACCCTCTTGATGTAATTTATTATAGAACGATTTACTAATTACGTTGGTAGTGCACCCAGTGTCTACCAGCGCAAAGTACTTATGTTTGTTAATTGTGACATAGACGTAAGGCAAGCTTTCTATTGCTTTGGTCTCAACACTTACATTTTTTATTAATATCTCGGGCTCTTTTGTCCATATTGGGTGGCGTTTACCAGGGATCACGGTAGGCCCTTCTTTATCGCGATCCAATCTTAGTTTTAAAGCCTGATTGTTAGCTATGTTACCGCCGTCGGCTTCTTCATTGTCCCTATTCGGCTCTTGAAATTGAGATTAAGTTCTGAATTGATATATTCATAACACTGTGAGGTTTTATTTTAAAATAATTAAATTAATCAAATTATACAGCTTGCCTCATACATTTGTAAAACAGAGGACCCTTTGGAAACTGGTCTTGAGATTTTCAATAATATGAGATGGGCTGTAAAATCTGATTAATTATTATTATTTCAGTAATTATTTGAAATGTGATATTACAAACGCCGAAAGTGACGACTACGCCACC
>JASPKZ010001543.1:0-30980 GCA_030220185.1 Diploptera punctata
TCTAAAATACGGAAGTGAAATTTGGATTTTAAATAAAAGAAACTCTCATAAACTTAAAGTAAGCCAAATGCGCTCTTACGATCATTGTTAGGAGTTAATAGACTGGATCACCAAAGGAAACACTACTATCAGAGGCAAAATTGAGAGTAGCAAGTTTAAAACATGAGATATCCAAAGATACCAACAAAATGGAAAAATCATATGAGAAGAATGGCAAAGAAATCGACTTCCAAAATTGGCATTTCCAATAACCCCAAACTGGACATAGGACAAGGAAAGACCAAAACATCGGGGAAAGATCAAGGACCATCTTCGCTAGGTTTTACCGTACAGGCCACCTGGCTAAAACCGAATTGTTCATGATTGATGTGATGAATGAAATAATGTTCAGTTCATTTGAAAATGCAGTGATTTGTTTCGTATAATGCATATTAACTAACCTTTGGATATTTTTTTTGTATATACAGTAGCCTATTGTAGTATACCTAGGGGCAGTGGTTTTACTTCCCACCGCGTTTTTGTCTAGTAATATTACGATAGTCTTTTATCAGATAGTTATTAGGTTGGCACCCGAATGTAGGAAGTTGAATTTCAAGCATGGTTTTTTTGTTTTTGTAAGTATGACAAACCGCATATCTTTCGCCCAATAAATAATTTGTACTCAATTTTGCATTTAATTATATTTATCTCAAGGAATTTATTTTAAATGTTTGCAAACTTATAATACTAGCACTCTGTATGCGTATAGAATCCATTTGAAGTCAATTCTATTTGAATACAGATTTATGAAGTTTAAAAAACGAAACACATTTATACGAATCAGTAGCTGCAATGCTTACGTGATCATGTTAAATTAGACTTTTCATCCTAGAATAATCAGTGTAATGCATCTTTGAAGGTGTGAAATCCTAGTTAGTGCTGGGGTATGTGATAAGCAGCAGGGCGATTTGGAAGGGGTTAGGAGAAGGGTGTTCATTCCCCCTACCAGAGGGTTTGCCTGCAAATTCACACTGATGAATTCCAATTACAACTCTATTATCCTGACGAATAAACTATCCAGAGCACGTTTGTCCTCATTCGATCACATGTAGCGACTTTTCTTTTTAAAACGTGGGGTCTTAACTTTACTTACAGTACGGGATTCTTGAAGTTTTCTTTTTAGTTAATATCTTTGTACAGGTACACCTTGTCGTGCAATCCAATAGCGTTTCTAATGAAAAGCCAACTTTGTTCTTAACAACAATGACTTTGCCTTTAAGGAGCAATTACTTGTTTACAACGTTTGCATTTATAATGAAAGAACAGGTAGTTAGTAAATGAAAAACTTTGATTTGAAAAGTGGGTGCCCTTAAAAATATGATTGAGGGAAGTAGATTATACAGGGTATAATTGGAAAACATTAGCTCAGGATAGGGATGTATGGAAGAGCTTATGTCTGCGCGGCCATGAACTTACGGGTTCGAGAGTGCCGGTGAATACGTAAGTATTGTATTGTATTGTAAGCCTAATGTTTCCTTTTACAGAGATTTGGCGCCTCTCCCCTACACGGAAGAATTTAAACCATACTAATTTTATTTACACTGTTTTTCGTATAGATACCATTTTGAGTGGTACGTGGTCAGCGTTCCGCCTCAATGCTGACATCTAGGAAACCAAGGTAGTACTAGGGCGGGAAAATTCGGTAAATTTTTGCTTAGAGGCCTTTTCATTCAGGCTTAAGGATTTTTTACGAGCCTGAAAAATCTTCAGCTCGGGACCCAGGCTTAAAAGTCCCTCCCGGCGGCCTTGCTCCTTGGATTTTTCGATCCTAAAAAAAATCCATCGACCCCGGCTGGGTTTAAACTCGCGACCCTTGGGACCAAAGGCAAGGAGCATAACCACTCGTCCACCGCGGCCGACAGTAAATGAGTAAGTAATAAAACTGTTGTTACATTTGTACGAGGAAATAGTACATTACAATGCGAGTTGGGAAGTGGTTTTTACAGAAGCGAGGAAACCATTAAAAACCGAGCGACAGCGAGGTTTTTAATTTCCTAGATTGTTTAAAACACTTCATAAACGCGCGTTGTACATTATTTTTTGGACGATGGTGTTTTCAAAATAATAAATACTAGTAAAATAGGAAAACAATTTGACCAAAAATAGATGGACAGGTGAATGGAGAAAACTACATAATAGTGAGCTACATTATAATAATAGGAAGAAGCGCGCACAAATGTGCATTAGATTAGGTCTCTGTTGTATGCCAGCAATGATTTTGTTCTCTTTAAACAGACAATGAAATGATATCTTTCACACAGTCTATCACAGAGCTTACACACGCAGTCCATTGACGGATCATGATAGTTTGAAATTTTGCAGAGTTTGTGGTGATATCCATGCACTGCCAGTCTTATTATTGCACTGCGTATCTTGTTGTTTGGTCCAGTCCAGTCTCGATTGATCATTGCATCTGTTGCGTAAAATCGACCGGTATTTCTTTTCTCTTCTTTGTCCTATCTCCTTCAATGTTGTTTCCTGTTTAGTAGCTGATAGCAGGAACTTTGTGCGTAGATTTTCCACGAAGGAAGTTTCCCATGCTAATTCACATGCAAGTCTAGATGGAGCAAATTTGGAGATCCCCATTGCTGCTTTTAGGAATCTTGTTTTCACTTTTTCTAAGGTGTTTAAGTCTCCGTAACTGAGGTCAATCCAAATTATTTCTATTCCATACGTTAAGATGGGAAGTATTTTGGCCTCAAAAAGTTTCATGGCTGTTGCAGGTGACAGTTGTGTGATGTTTTCCATGTCGTATATGGCAACTATAGCAGCTGCCGCTCTCTCTTTCGTATGCATACTGAAGGATTTGGCTGTTGTTTGGAGGGTTACCCCTAGATATTTGAAGATGTTTCTGATTTGCAACAGGTTTCCCTGGAATTGTATGTGGTCGCCATTTACCAGTCGACCACCCTTTCTGAATATCATTTGTACAAATTTTTGATATGTTTATATCGAAGTCATTTTTGTCGGCCCACAATGCAAGATTGAGTATTGTTTCTTGCAGTTCTTACTTATCTGTCGCTCCCAAGTATCATAGCGTCTGCGTACATATACATTTTTATTGATGGGCGGCATATCTGGGTTATATCTGCTGTCATCACATTGAAGAGGAGAGTTCTACATTATATGTATAGGAAGCCACATATAATAAGAACAGTTAAGTCTCGTAGGCTGCGATGTGGCACATACGGGGGATGAAAGAGGTGCATGGAAACTTCTGATAGGAAAACCAGAGGGGAAACGACCAGTTGGTAGATCAAGAATGAGGTGGGAGAATAACATTAACTATGATTTGAGTAATGGAAATGGACAGCTAATGACAAATGAGGGAAATTTTGAGGAAGTGGCTGAATTCAAATACCTAGGAACAATAATCACAAACAGGAATGAGATGCACAAAGAAATTAAACATAGGCTCAATTCTGGAAATGCATGCTATTATGCATTGCAGAGACTTTTGATGGCCCAACTCCTTTCAAAAAACGTTAAGCTGAAAATATATAAAACTATTATTCTACCAGTTACATTAAATGGGTGCGAAACATGGACTCTTACTTTAAGGGAGGAAAGGAGATTACAAGTATTTGAGAATAAAGTTCTTAGGAAAATTTTTGGACCAAAGAAAGATGAACAGACAGGTGAATGGAGAAGACTACATAACAATGACATACATGGTCTTTATAGGAAGCCAGATATAATAAGAACAGTTAAGTCTCGTAGACTGCGATGGGCAGGACATGTTGCCGCGTTTGGGGAATGAGAGACGTGCATGGAAACTTCTTGTAGGAAAGCCAGAAGGAAAACGCCCAGTTGGTAGACCAGGAATGAGGTGGGAGAACAACATTAACTATGATCTGAGGGAAGTAGATTATACAGGGAGTGATTGGAAAGCATTAGCTCAGGATAGGGATGTATGGAGAGCTTATGTCCGCGCGGCCATGAACCTACGGGTTCGATAGTGCCAGTGAGTAAAGTAAGTAAGTATGATTTGAGGGAAGTAGATTATACAGGGATAATTGGAAAAATTAATTCGGGATATGGATGTATGGAGAGCTTATGTCCGCGCAGCCATGAACCTACGGGTTCGACAGAGCCAGTGAATTTGTTAGTTAGATAGTAAAATAATAACAGTGAGTGAGTTAGTTAGTAAAATAATATCTTTTTTTTAGGAATATTTGCGTTCATTATAAACATATCAAGGGGCTTGTCACGTTTTATTCACTAGAATGATTTTTTTACCAACTACTGCAAAATACAAATGTTTGCAACGCGTGTTAAGATAATTATATTCACGTGGAGAAGACATGGAAACTTCATTAAAAAATGTTAAGACATTATTGGCAGGGAAGTGTTTTCAGTTTTTGGTGATTGGAGCGGCGTCTTAGAAGCCTCTAACAACTCCTCGGCTCTACCTGGCAGTAACAATGTATTTTGTTAACCAGAGGGAAACAGTTGCCTTTGATGCCGCCTGTAAACTAAATGACCGAGCCGACTATACCAGCAATAAAGAAAATAATGTGTTTGCAACACCACCTTTTTTAATATTCCATAGAAATTTAAGAACCCAACTTTCAAATAAAGATATTAGTCAAATAAATTTTAAACGATATCTGTTTAGAAAACTTTGAAACCATAAAATACGGAATACATTTAAACTAAAATATTAATTTATGTAAAAATATGTTATGTTTTCTGAAATTCGTAAATTATGTACTATACCCTTGAAACACACAAAAGAAAAAGAGCACTTTAAGTTACCTGATATATTCTCGAAGTCCTATAGAACAACGTGCGCATGCGCTAGAGTTTATAGAGCCAGCGATAACCCACCATTGAACCACATATCGATTATTATCGATATCGTACTGAAGTTTATACAGCTTACGCTAGATGGCAGAACGTCGCTCTGAAATTTAAATGACCAATCTTTGCAATAAATCCCCAAATATATGTTAAAGAAATATATTATTAATATTAAAATTGCCAAAAGTTTATTAAAAATGGGTGTACACTTTCTTATCACTTCCTAACGCCGTTCCAACCAGCGATAACCCAATAGAGCGATCGAAAAATCATAGACTAAGTAATGTACTCTGTGGGGAGAAAATAGCAGTCAGCATCACAATATTGTCTGGAAGTATTAATGATGTGATTTACGTATTTAAATAAATACTTAAAAATTATCAAATAATGTTAAAAAATTGTTTGAAAAAGTTTAAGATATTAAAGAAATGGTAGTAAATACAAAAGAAGAGCTATAATTTACAACAATAATCTGAAAAATCACGGGGTAACTAGAACTGCTGTTCAGCCCATACAATTTACACACAATCACACCAAACATGCCGAATATGATAATGATGATTATAATGGCCAGATGATATTTGGGGCTCAAAGTTTCCTGACAT
The DNA here is from genome assembly GCA_030220185.1 of Diploptera punctata. Taxonomy (NCBI): domain Eukaryota; kingdom Metazoa; phylum Arthropoda; class Insecta; order Blattodea; family Blaberidae; genus Diploptera; species Diploptera punctata. The sequence continues at coordinate 5,448 of JASPKZ010001543.1, forward strand.
TTGTCTTACGGATGAGGCAAACCCCCCCCCGAAAAAATCATCGAGGAAACTTGTCCCGACCGATGATCGAACCTAGGTCCGATGCATACGAAGCAGCGACGCTATCCCGAGACCACAGAGGTGGACAACTCGTACATGAAGATGTACTAAAAATAGTCAAAGCAATTAATATCGTATTTTTATTAAATCTTATAATTTATAAAATTTGAAGAAAAAAGCTGTAGTTAAACTAGCGTGAAATATTTTCTAAGTCCTATAGAACAACAGTGCGCATGCGCCAGAGTTTATAGAGCCAGCGATAACCCACAATCGAACCACATATCGATTATAATCTTTGATTACTATCCATCACTATGAAATTTAAATGACCAATATTTGCAATAAATCCCCAACTATATGTTAAAAAAATATATTAATAATATTAAAATTACCAAACGTTTATTAAAATTGGGTGTACACTTACTTATCACTCCCTAACGCTGATCCAACCAGTGATAACCCAAAACAGCGATAGAAAAATCATAGACTAAGTAATATACTCTGTGGAGAAAATAGCAGTTAGCTACACAATATTGTCTATCAGTGTGATAATATTGTGATTTGCGTATTTAAATAAATACTTCAAATTTGTCTAATAATGTTATAAAAATTGTTTGAAAAAGTTAAAAATAATAAATAATGTTAGTAAATACGGAAGAAGAGCTATAGTTTACAACAATATAACTGAAAAATCAAGCGCTAGTAGAAGTGCAGTTGAGCATTTTAATAAAATGTTGTTTTGTTTCTTCGTTGTAGTTTTGTTCTATTATAATGAGATATTTGTCCCTTAAATTAACTTATTGGCTGATAATGTTGTGGTTAATACACTTTTTTCTACTAATTAAAGTAATAAACAATCTAGACGCATCATCGAGTAAAAGGGCATAGTGAACTTATTTAAGTCATAGGTCCTAAACCCTAAATTAAAAATGTATAAACTGTTACTAAAAAAAAGACTACATGTTAGAACAGAGCGGAATACGTAACATAACGGTTATTTTAAAATAAATGTACTTATATATTTATAAGTTAATATTATTAACTCTATAAAAACAGTACTTACAGTCTTCCTGCACTCCAACAATCATCTGTTTCACAGTGCGATACAAAGTACAGTACATGCAAGGCTATATATCCGTCTGTGGTAAAAGCGTCATCGATTGTTAACCACGACCGTAGTTTTGGAGATATCGATGAGGTAGTCGCAGCAATTTTCACCTATATTCTCTGGCGTTCATTCGCACAAAATACCAGGTCAAACCGAATAAACTGGAAATGATCAGACGAAATTGGAATATTCCACACGTAAGCCCGTCAAATATCCTGACCTTCCTCAATCCACACCAGAATAACAAAGCACCGGTAAATATTGATTCAAACTTTTTAAAGTGTATTCAATTTTAAAAGTTATATTTTAACAACATCAGGGGAAAATGGAGCTCTGAGATAGAAAAAGAGAGAATTCTGCCTATTTACAGCCTGTTTTGATTATCCTGACATGATTTGAAAGAGTAAAAACCGCCGTAGCCGAGCGGTTAAGGTAGGAAGCCTTGGCGCAGAGCTACGGGACTTGCGCTGGTTCGAGTCTCCATGGGAGAAGAAATTTTCTCATGGTATTTCGGCCAGTATGGGACCGGTGCCCACCCAGCATCGTGAGGCAATTGGGTAGCTACAATAAGTAGCGGTTCCAGGTTGAGGAACCAGCTATAACGGCTGGGGGACTCGACATGCTAACCACATGTCACCCCTACACTGGCTGTTGATCATCTACCTCTGTGATTGACACATGTGGATGTGAAGGGCCAGCAGCCGGCTGGTAAAAGGGCAACGGCTGAAAAGTGGAAAGACCCTCAATCGGAAAAACTATTCACCCTTTCATTCACACACAGCTCTGGCAAATCCTCATGGTGATCATTAGGAGAAGGCTAAATTCTTTCAATATCTGATTCGATTTTATTTTAAATTATTACAATTTAGGAAAAAGAGCTGATATAATGGCTAAGGTTTTCCTAGAAAACCATGTGACCTGCTCGCTTTTCATTAGTTATGGACACCGATGTTCGTTGTAGAAGCAATAAGTACGCGAAAAAGTAGTTCCCTTCATTAAATTAAAAATATGTCCTCGGAATATACTTGTTATTCTTCGTGAATGAAAAATAATAATATTCAAAACATACCAAAATATACCTAATCAACAATTACAACTTAAATTAGTTTATTACATATGGGTGATGCATTTGAGTCATGCTTCAGTCGATTCTCATGAAACAAAATGGCTGAATGTTTCGAGTCTTCTGTTGCTGTGTCATCTCCCTGTCAAAAGTGGCAGTAATTGTGGCGCGAATGGCGGAAGGATATTGCTTCTACAACGTACGTCGGTGTCCATAACCAATGAAAAATCGTGCAGGTCATATGGTTTTGTTTTGACAAGGATCACTTTAAGAGCGGACAGGGTTATAATAAAGGTGTTTCAGTGTGGGATAGTAACTGTCTAAGAGACCACACGTATCATGATTACGAGTGTTTGCATTGTGTTTCAATAAGGGATTTTCCATATCAGCAGAATTGACGTACAGTATATAATATATTGACATGCCATGACCTGCCAATCGCCTTAGTTTCCAAACAGAGATGAGAACAAATCAATGTGAAATTTTACTTTTTTTTCCTAGCACTATAACTAACTCACTGGCACTATTGAACCCGTAGGTTCCTAGCCGCGCGGACATAAGCTCTCCATACATCCATATCCTGTAATGTTTTCCAATTATTTATATACAGGGCAAGTCAAAATGTTGTGCAGAGTTTCAGAAATTTATTATGTGAAATGTAATGAACATATAATATTGTGAGACATATTGTATGAAAGGTAAACTCTCAAAGTTTTTTTTTTAAATATTCACAGATGTCCTATGTGAGCGCCTTTTGTTACACGACAGATGTCAAGCCGATATTCAATCTCCTGCCAAACTTTCTGTAGCAGTCCGCGGTCGATATCAGCAATGGCTGCTGTGATGCGGGCACGCAGTTCATGCAGTGTTGTTGGAAGTGGTGGTACGTAAACATGATCCTTTACAAGACCCCACATGAAGAAATCACACGGGGTTAGATCGGGTGAACGAGGGTGGCCAATGAATGAGTTGTTGATCACCCTGAGATGCACGGCCTATCCAGCGTTGTGGTAAAGCCGTATTCAAATGGTCTCGAACACTGCCATGGTAATGTGGAGCGGCACCATCCAACTGCAGAATGAAATCTGGACTATCCGCTTCAAGCTGCGGAAGGAGCCATTGTTGTAGCATATCAAGGAAAACATGTCCGTTCACAGTACGTTCATGAAATAAAAAGGGCCCATAAAACTTTGCATGGGAAATGGCACAAAAGACATTCACTTCGGAGAATCGCGTTGATGTTCCAGAGTTGCATGGGGGTTACCAGTTCCCCAAATCCTTACATTGTGTCTATTCACTTTCCTGAAAGGTGGAAAGTCGCTTCATCACTGTAAACTACCCTCTCATGGAACTCATTCTCTTCCATTAATGCGAGAAAAATCAACACAGAAGGACGCTCGCAAAGCATAATCGGCGGGTTTTAGGCTTGAACCAGTTGCAAGTGGTAGGGTTTCATCTGTAAACGTTTCCGGAGAATCCGCCATACAGTTTTTTGTGGTAGTTGAAGTTCTGTCGCTCCCCGGTAGGTGGATTTCTGTGGACTCCGCACGAAGCATGTGCGAACGCGTTCGACTGTCTCTTCACTCGTCGACGGACGGCCAGTCGATTTTCGTTTACAGATACAGCCTGAATCCCTAAATTGTGTGTACCACTTACGAATGGATCTCCCATCCGGTGGGTCTTTATCGTATCTGGTACGGAAATGTCGTTGAACACTAGTCACAGAGTTGTTTACATGGTAATCAAGCACACAGAAAGACTTCTGATCCCCAGTCAACGCCATTTTCCTTTACTGCTCTGCTGTTGACATCTTGCGGGTGAACGCGGAACTTTAGAAGTGGACAACTAAACTTTGAGAGTTTGCCTTTCATACAATATGTCTCACGATATTATATGTTCATTACATTTCACATAATAAATTTCTGAAAACCTGCACAACATTTTGACTTGCCCTGTATATATATTTTATTTATATACAGATTTTCAATGTTTATACCTAGTTCTTGCCTAAAGTTTTATTTTCCTACTCCACTGGTCTCTATCCATCCACTCCATGTCCTCCAGTCCTCTTATTCTCATTCCAGTTCTTATTTATTGCATCCACAAGTTTCGAGGTCTTCCTTTCTTTCTTCTTCCAGGTGGACACCATTCCAATGTTTTTCTGGGTAATCTTTCTCCTTGCATTTGTTGTATATGTCCATACCAGTTTAATTGCTTATATATTATAGGCCTATAATTTGCTATTGAATATTTAATATTCGTTTTTTCTCGTATGACTCCCCCCCCCCCAATTTTGAAACATCTTGCTGCTCTCCTCAAGAAATACATTTCCATAGACATAAGTTCTCGTTCTAAGTTTTTGTTGAATATTTCAGTACCATATGTGACAGCACTTCTCACTATTGAATTATTATACATTTCCAAACATTCCCTGTATAATCCAATCATGCCCTGTATTAATAGAAGGTAGGGACAGATGGAAATATTGTTAATTCAATCATCACGAATGATGGTTAATCTTCAAATCATTGTTAATTTTATTCTCCCATCTCATTCTTGTTCTTCCAACTGGGTCTTTTTCTCTCTGGTTTTCCTACATGAAGCTTACATGCCACTCTTTCATTCCTCATTCATGTCAAATGTCGTGAACTTACATTTGAAGACCATTTTATGTAAAAAATATATATGTAACATTCTTATAAATATGTGGTATTGGATCAAATATGTAAAAATGTGTACATAAAACTTGTTTATAAGGTCGAGATTTGTGTGAATCGTCAACATTTTCCGTTGTTACGAAAGAACATATGAAGGAAAAATATATGTAATTTAATTACATAAGATACACTGTAAGTACGATGCCAGAGAAAATATTATCCAGACAAGCTTTGGAATGGATTCCACCTGGGAAAGGAAAGAGAGGTCGACCTAGATTTAAATGGATGGATGATGTAAGAGGTAAGAGGTAAGAGGGAGCTAGGTCTGGAAGAATTGGAACGGGAAGATAGAGAAGAATAGAGAAAGAAGATACATTAAAAAGTTTTGGGCACAGGAAGACGTTTTATTACATTGTAAACCTGTTTATAAATAAACAATTATATAAGTAACCGGACTCTAGTAGGCCAAATTATATATTCTACATCTAAACTCGTCCTTATTTGTAACATCACAATACAAAATGGAAGATTCCAGAGGCTAAATGTCGTTCGGCAGAGTTAGGGGAACATTCACATATGGCTGTATGCACACTAAATAATTAAACTTCCCTTTGATGTCTGTGGAGAATGTCATGCACTAATAATATGCCTAATATATGCATGAAGAAAGTTTTGGACTTATTTAGCGAAATCTCGCTTCAAAAATCTTCCTCTTTCTTTCTTTTTAAGTGAAATACTCATCAATAATTATCCGATTCTTTAGAATGGTTGTTAAAATATTGGACCGCCATGATCAAGAAAATCTATACAGTGATGCATAATGATTATACGCATGTTCTAGCATCCCTGCAGATTGGCAGAAATAGTTTATTTCGAAAAACAAAACAAATCTATATCAGCATATATATATATATATATATATATATATATATATATATATATATATATATATATATATATCCACCCATAGTAATTCTGCCCGAGGGCAGGTCATTCACTGCAATCATAGCATTTTCATGCTATGCTTTGCAGCTTTACTAGGGAATTGTAGGTGTGGTAGCTTCCCGTTGCTTTCCACACTGGTGAAGGATGATGATGATGATGATGATGATAAGGATGATGATGATGATTATGGCCATATGATTTCGGGGACCGTTTGGACCTTAAAGTTTTCCTGACATTTGTCTTACAGGTGAGGAAAACCCCGATGAAAACCTCACCCAGAAAAACTGTCCCGACCAGGGATCGAACCCGGGCCCGCTGAGTGACAAGGCAGCACGCAACCTCGAGACGACAACGGTGGACTGCATACACACACACACAAAGAAAAAACAGTTAAGTACCATTTTCTCCTCTGTTAACGGATTTTTTTATATTTTTTTCGTTTAGTAGCTGTTGACGAGCTTTATTGTTATTGATAAAAATCGGAAACTGTTCTGCCGATTTTAACTATTACAAAAGGGTTACGATGAGGAATAATCCTATTTATTATCTCAGAAGTATTTTTCTACTACAACCACATGGCAGTATACCACTTAATAGATTATATAATTTAGACACCCTATTATTTGCAGATGACATTGTGTTTATAGCGAATTCAGAAGATGACCTACAACGTTCAGTCCACTCTTTTCACCAAATTGCAATAAACTACAACATGGAAATCTCAACAGAAAAATCTAAAGTCATAGCTTTCCTAGGAAAAGACCCAGTTCGCAGTAAAATAGTTATTAATAATAAAATATTAGAACAAACCAACACATTTAATTATCTCGGATACCAAGTTACATACGAAGAGGAAAAATATTTTAGTCAAAAAATTATAAAATTTAATAGAGTAACAGGAAATATAAATAATATTTTCAAGCCAAACACAGTACAGCAACACATACGAACTAGAATTTATAAAACACTGGCCAGACCCATATTATGTTACGGCAGTGAGGACTGGACAATTCGCAGTGTAGATGAACAAAGACTAACTGCGGCACAAATGAAATTTATGAGACGTACTGCAGGCTACTCAAGAACAGACCATAAAAGGAATTCTGAGATTCTCAAAGAATTACAAACAGAATCAGTCATGGAATATGTACAAAAATACAGAAACAACTAGAAATCTCACGTAAGAAGAATGAGCCGAACAAGAATACCACGTCAGATCTTAAATTACCAGCCACCAGGCAAGAGATCTTTGGGCAGACCCTTCAAACGTTGGATTGAGACCGACAGGCCACTAGGTATATCATATGAAAGGAAGAGAAGTATTTTTCTTTCTTCATTTTTTTTTTAGCCTTCTTCCATAGTAGAGTGTTTATGGAAAATCTCTATGGTACAAGAGTTAAATTTCTTCCAGAGGAACACTGTGATGTACAAAGGCCATGTCCAAAAAGCATCTGTCTTTTTAATTGCATGACACTAAAATTCATTGCCAAAGCTCCCATTTAAACTATGAGGAAGTAATACATATTCATGTGTTAATCACAGAGGTTAATCATCCCGCCAGTGTAGGGGTGACATGTGATCGGCATGTCCGGTCTCCCAGCCGTTATGGCAGATTTTTTTCAACGTGAAGCCGCTACTTATTGTAGCTACCCAAATTCCTCGCGATGCTGGGTGTAAATTTAGAAAATTGTTGTGAGTTATAAAAATGTCTGATTCGATTATGACTATGCTTGAATTGCGACCACTTGGCGAAAACTAGTTCTTATAAATTTACAAAATAAATTACTCAGTAATGTTTTATCGAAGTAATAAGTTATTTACATTAAAATATTCAACCAATGTCCTTGAAAAACCTCTTCTTCTTCGTCAGGCTCTACGACTTCCAGTGGAATGTCTTGGCCTTCTCAACCAGTTTATGCCACTTCTTCCTATCTTGTGCAGTGGATTTCAAATCAAAAATCACCATCTCTCTCAAATCTTCAATTACGTCATCTTCCCATCGATCCTTGGGTCTTCCCCTTGGTCTTGTTCCTTGTGGCTTCCAATTCAAAATATCATTCGGCAATCTTCCCTTTGGCATCTTGAAAACCTCTAAAGTTTGTAAATAGAGTTATTTTACACTCTATATAAATTATTTATGTTATTCAACTATGTGAAGTGTTTTAGCGTACCAAATATACTTTTAGGCTATATGCTGATACTGTCCACCGCTGTGGCCTCGAGGTAGCGTGCTGCCTTCTCACGCAGCGGGGCCCGGGTTCGATCCCCGGTCGGGACAGTTTTTCTGGGTGAGGTTTTTATCGGGAGTTTTCCTCACCTGTAAGACAAAAATCAGGAAAACTTTAAGGCTCAAACTGTCCCCGAAATCATATGGCCATCATCATCATCCTTATCATTATAATCATCGTCATCATCATCCTTCACCGGTGTGGAAAGCAACGGGAAGCTACCTCACCTACAATTCCCTAGTAAAGCTGCAAAGCATAGCATGAAAAATGCTATGGCTGCAGTGAAAGACCTGCCCTCGGGCAGAATTACTGTGGATGGATACTGATAGTAGGCTTGTCATTAAGTGAAATAGAATGGTAGAAACTATGTAGTTGGTAGCTAAAATTATCTTATCATTTTTAAAATCCAGAAAGCCTTAACGGACTGTACCGCACATTTCATGTAACATGAGAGACTGAACATCAGGAATCAGAAATTAAATTGATTAATTTCGTTAAATTCCAGTACGTATATAGGGCAGAGAAACAGAGCTATTTAGGTCATTACAATGGTGCAAATCGTATCGCTTTCCGGGATTTATTTATTCCGCCTTACATACTTCATTGGACTTCACCAATAAGGCATGCTCAATGATTGCTAAGGGTTTACATATATATGAACAAAACCTTATGAAAACATGATGCAAGCTACACAAAGTTTTTGATATTTAGGCCTACAATTACAGAAACGATTTACTCCTATTGGTTCTGTTTACTTGATTTTGGTACACTCTAACATAAAACAAACCGGAATTATCGCAAAAAAAACCGAGATCTTCTTGAAGACAAATATCCTGTTACAGTGTTAATTGTGACAACGGGGGTGATATTCTACACCTGAGAATTTTCCCAGATATATTTTTTTGACCGTATCCAATTTAGATTCCTGTCTATTAAACAGTTTTTGAGTTTTTGGTCCACACACTGTCTCGGAGGACGGTTTTTTTTAACTGTGTGAATTATTTTTGTTTAAAATCATTATTTTATTAATAATAGTTTGCATGCCTTACCGCGGTAGGTGAAGATTCTAGACGATAATTGAATTATTAAACTATCCTAAATCTTCAGGCGATACCATAATCCTGGCATCGACTTACCCTCTAATTAAAATGATTACGAGACGCATGTTCTGGAAGTAAAAATGGCCCTTTCGCAGGACTGAGAACTCGGTTAATGTAGAGTCAATGGCGTGCAAAGGGGATCCTAAGACCTGTGATATAGTCACTTTACTTGCCGTATTTATCATTTAACTATATTTAGACATTCCTGGGTTTGGTAACAATTTTGAGTATGAACTGAAAAATACATCGACTTTAAAATTATCATGACTATACTTAGATTTGTATTATTAATAGTGGCGTGGTGTGTGTGTGGTACGCTGTGTGTGTGTGTACGTGTGCGTGTGTCGTGTGCGTGAATGGATGAGTATGAGAGAAAGAGAGGAGGGGGATTTATTTCATTGTTATTTCTCTGATGAAATAAGAACAGCCACAAATGACTAGACAGGCCCGTATGAATAAATAGTGTATACACGTATTACACATCCAAGTTAACTTCGCAGTTCGGAGGGGAAGATTTTTAGCGCTAGTGTCGCCGAACTATTGAATCTATGGAAGGGATGTTAGGAGAAAACTGTACATCCGATCATGTACTCAAATGGTTCACATTTTAAGTGTGGGCGGAGAATCCCTAAACACGTGTGAAAGATCTTAACATGGTTGTCATTTTAGTCTTTTAAGGCGCTGAACGCTCAAGCGGGTTCGGTTCATTTAAAAGTCACAGTATTTCTCTTCCTCTCCGTTATACGCTTCACAATAAATCACAAGTGGCAACATGGAATGAGAAGGGAAAGCCCTTTCCTACACAATAATCCCAATACTAACAGGGTTGTCAAATTAGTCATTTTGCCAATGACCGCTTAGAAGGACGGATCATTAAAATCCATAGCAGAGATAACCCACTAGTATTTGTCAGCTCTCTACCTGCCAGACAAAGAACATATACAGAGGACAGGAAGTGGCAACATAGTAAGGGAGAGAAAGAGAAAGACAGCATGTTAGTTAACATATTTTCCGCAAGCGCAGACTACTTGGTGGAGTAATAAATGTATAGAAAAATCCTAGGAACAAGTGATGTGGGTTGTTAGGGAACTTTTGAATCTTTTGATCCGGTCCTAACATTTTCAGAGGCTTCTCTATCCGGGTCCGAACCATAGATTGTGAAGCCTCCTACGGGTGATGAATGAAATGATAATTTATACTTTTTTCTTTGATAATGTAGTCTATTATTTTTAAGTAATTATTTATTATACACCGATCCATAAAAATTCAATTTATCTTGAAAAACAGTTGATTTAAATCAACTATACCGACGTGAAGAGTAACTAGATACAATGTCTTTTCTGAATTGGAAATAAGAGTAACTTACTTACTTACTTACTCACTGGCACTATCGAACCCATAGGTTCATGGCCGCGCGGACATAAGCTGTCCGTACACCCCTATCCTGAGCTAGTGCTTTCCAATCATTCCCTGTATAATCTACTTCCCTCAAATCATAGTTAATGTTATTCTCCCACCTCATTCTTGGTCTACCAACTGGGTGTTTTCCTCTGGCTTTCCTACAGGAAGCTTCCCTACAAGTCTTTCATTCCCCATACGTGCAACATGTCCCTGCCCATTGCAGTCTACGAGACTTAACTGTTCTTATTATATCTGGTCTTCCTATAAAGACCATGTAGTTCATTGTTATGTAGTCTTCTCCATTCACCTGTCTGTTCATCTCTCTTTGGTCCAAAAATTTTACTAAGTACTTTATTCTCAAATACTTGTAATCTCCTTTCCTCCCTTAAAGTAAGAGTCCATGTTTCACACCCATATAATATAACTGGTAGAATAATAGTTTTATATATTTTCAGTTTAAATGTTTTTTGAAAGGAGTTGGGACATCAAGAGTCTCTGCAATGCATAATAGCACGCATTTCCAGAATTGAGCCTATGTTTAATTTCTTTGTGCATCTCATTCCCTATTTGTGATTATTGTTTCTAGGTATTTGAATTTAGCTACTTCCTCAAAATTTCCCTCATTTGTCATTAGCTGTCCATTTCCATTATATAATGAATTTCTATGTGTGACCATATATTTAGTTTTATTGATATTTACTTCCAGTCCTAATTTCTTAAAGAAGAGTAAATTTTTACTAATTTGAAAGAGATCCTAACTGCGTCTTTAGTATAAGAGCAATTACACGAGAAACCAGACTAGATTTGAGCTTAACTGATGAGGAGCTAAAGGTGGACTGTGTTAAACGTACTAAATATTTTCGGTTTAGTTAAAAATGTGCACTCATAAAAAAACAAAAATAAGTACAAATTATGTAAGATTAGTTGTTTACTGTAACAAGTAGATAAATAACCGCAAACAAACATTTTCTCTTTCTCCTTGGGTAAATGAAGTAGTAATACATTTACTGCATAAATAAATTAAAAACACACTTCACATATTTAAATTTAGTTTTAAATTTAACGTGGGTCCCGAGCCTGAAGATTCTCAGGCTCATGAAAACCGTAAGCCTGAATAAAGAGGCCTCTAAGTAAAATTTACCGACCTTCATCTTAGTAATACCTTGGTTGCCAACTAGATGTCTCATTGTGTCGGTATGTTTACAATATACCCCTTTTTTTAATTTACCTTTTTTTTTCGTTTATACTGGTTTTCCTTCTTGTTTTACCTTTTTTTTACCTGTTTGTTAACTTTCTTTAGTTCTCACATATATACAAGGACATGATACACACACCCAGACCCAAGGTGGAGATTTAAAATCCCCTACTCCGCCAGGAATAGAACCCGGGTCGCCGGAGTTGAAGGTAGGGACTCTACCGACTACGCCACGGCAACGGACTATTTCATGACATTTTATTTATAAATAGGTTTACAATGTAATAAAACATCTTCCTGTGCCCAAAAATTTTCAAATTCTTATGTTCTTTCTCCACTCTTCTCTATCTTCCCATTCCAATTCTTCCAGACCTAGCTCCCTCATACCTCTTCTTATATCAACCAACCATTTAAATCTAGGTCGACCTATCTTCACGTTCCCAGGTGGAATCCATTCCAAAGTTTGTCTGGGTAATATTAACTCTGGTCATAGCTTGCCCCAAGCCAGGTTGAAAAAGAGTGAGGGGGAGGAGTAACATCTCGCAAAAAAAAAAACCTTGGTTCTGCTTGCCCAGCTAATAGTACCTTGTGAGGGTCCCTTGCCAGGGTTACGGTGAAGACCTCAACGGCAGATACAGCGGAATAGGAATCCTTCGGTACGGCGTACCTGGCGGAAGAGGCAACTATACATCTATTGTCTATCCAACAGATCTGTGCTCCCATAAGATATGCGAACTAAAGCCTACTTCCTTTTCTGCCTCGGAAAATCATTCCCCTCCCTACATTCCTTTATCTCTCTCTTTTCTTTCTTTCTCTTGCACTTGCATTCAGTGTTGCCAACTCAACTCCAACCTTGCATTATTCAATATTCAAGAGCCATGACACTGGGGGAAGTTTGGTAACATCCCTGCTCGATGGCTGCTGTTTGACGTAGTGGGAGGGGAGTGCGTACAGACCTACTTTTTCTAAGAACGATGTCAGTGCTAAAGGGGCACAGAACAATCGTCCGAGTATACTGCCTTGTAGATTGACGTTGGTTCGTTAAAGGCTAGGGAAGAACACCTCAAACAAAATTGGCCTGGTCCTCCGATTGGGGGTTTATGCATTAGGCCAGCTCCCTATTCTTCATTATACAACTAATTGTTGAAAAGTCCAACGTATCAAAGCCATTCATGAAATTTTTTTAGGGAAATATGGTAACTAAATTAACTTGGTCCAGTAACTGCTAACAAGGAGAAGCTAAGACATAATATTGGGCTGTTCGCCAATTGTAGATAGACAGATGACCTAAATGTTAATTATTTTAATTTATCAGTAGGTTCACAATGCGGGCTGTTCAGAAAGAAGGAACAAACTTCAAACATTTATTTTTTCCCGAACTAAAAAACATTTTTTTGTATTGTAGCCCATGTTTTTCCCTTTACAGAGATTTAGAGGCGCTCTCCCCTACAGGGAAGAATTTGAAACCATACTAATTTAGTTACACTGTTTTTCGTATAGAGTCATTTTAGGAAATTTTGCTTAGAGGCCTTTTCATTCGGCTTTAAGGATTTTTTTCCGATTTCCGATTGAGGGTTTTCCCCTTTTCAAGCGGTTTGCCCTTTTACCCAGCCGGCTGCTGGCCCTTCACATCCACATGTGTCAATCACAGAGGTAGATGATCAACAGCCAGTGTAGGGGTGACATGTGGTTAGCAGCCGTTATAGCTGGTTTCCTCAACTGGAGCCGCTACTTATTGTAGCTACACCCAATTGCCTCACGATGCTGGGTGGGCACCGGTCCCATACTGGCCGAATACCATGAAAAATTTCTTCCCCCAGGAGACTTCGCACCACGCAAGTTCCCGTAGCTCTGCACCAAGCTTCCTACCTAACCGCTCGGCTACGGCGCAAGGACTTTTTACGAAACCTGAAAATCTTCAGACTCGGACCCACGGCTTAAAGTCCCTCCCCGGAGGACTTGCTCCTTGTTTTTTTCCGTCCTAAAAAACCCATCGACCCCGGCCCGGTTTTGAACCCGCGAATCTCGGACCAGAGGCAAGGAGCATAACCACTAGTCCACCGCGGTCCGATACTACAAAACATATAAACACATTCCAACGTTCCTGGAAAGAGAAATATTCAAATTTCACTATTTTATGCATTCTACATGAGCATCATGTGTTACACGACAAATATCAAAACGATGGCTCATTTCTTGCCACTCACGAATCAGCTGGTCTCTAGTTATCGAAATGAGAGCTTCAACAATTCGATGTCGCAGATTTTCAAAAGCGTCTGGCATAGAGGGGGGGGGGGGTAAAACACGTCTATTACGTAACCCCACAGATAAAAATCACACAGATTAGGTCGCGTGACCTGGGAGGCCACCGTATATAAAGTTGATCTTCTGCTCCTACGCATCCAATCCAAAGTTCTGTTGTGTCGCCATTTTAATACAAAACTACCAACATGACAAGCAACACGTCAATTATGCCGTGATCATAACTTCAAACACCTCTCTATCCCCTCTCTCTCAACTCTCTCCTACTCACTCTCATCTCTCTCCTCGCTAACCACACACAAACACCCACTCCATTCTTTCTCGGTCTCTCTTCTCCCTCTCTCGCGCCTCCCTCTCTTTCTCTCCCTCTCCGTCTTCTCTCACTCTCTCTCTTATTCTCTCTCTCGCTCATCCTCTCTTCTCTCGCTCACGAACTTTTGAATTGTGTTTCTATTTGTTAGTTTGGAAAAAATGTTTGATTATCGTTCCATTTTGTGAATAGTCTTGTATTATATTATAATCATATCACTATAATGGCCATTTATGCAGGTTGTAATAGTTTAGTTGGCAATTGTCATTTCATATTGAAAATCAATTTCCGTCTCATAACGTGCAACAATTAACCCGTTTCATCACACGACTATAAGAATTATCGTATTCATATTGTATCTTATTAAACAACATATTTTGTTTTATATACTGTACTAGCAATGTTATAGCAAGAATCAATAAAGTCATTACGGTAACCACTATATATATATTACTATGGAGAATCCATAAAACTGTCCTTAGCAATGTAGAGACCAGCACGCTCTTCTCTAGTCACGCAGGTACGGGTTCGATTCTCCCAGAGGTTAATGGAATTATCCGTACGAGAAATTTTCAATAATATTAATGCACCATTTTGTACTTTATATTGTGTTCCCTTCAGTTCAGTGCGACATAATTAATAATAATCATAAGTAATGCCACGAGTGATTTCCAATTTTATCTAGAGAAGTTGGAAATCAGTTCAATGCGACATAATAATCATAATCATAATAATATAATATAATAAATCATATAATATATAATAATAATTAATAATAATAATAATAATAATAATCATAAGTAATGCCACCCAGTGATTTCAAACTATCGATAAATTCACGACTCACGAAGTGAGGAGTGAATTTATCTAGAGAATTTGGAAATCAAGAGTGGCATTTGTTAGGATATTCAGAATAAAATTAAGCTGTTTACTCACAAATCATTGTTTACTATAGTTATTTTAAAATATTTATATTTTAATGTAAACGGCGATGTTTGAAAACAAATGACAAATGTGAAGTTATGTTCATTCACTGCTGCTTGATCATATTATTTATTGCCAAATAAGATCGCAATATTGTAAGAGTGCACCCAAGTGGAGAAATAATGAAACACACCAAACTATATAACATAATCAACATTACGGGTGATTCATTTATTTTTTTAGTAAACAACTCAGTAAAATCAAGGAATCTTTTCATTATTTGCTATATTCAATGTATTTGTTGGAGAAAAATAATGCTTTGACATGTTCAGAACATTAAAAACGGAGGAGTTTTTCTTTATCACAAAAGCAGGAGCTGATAAAGAGAAATCGATAAAGAGCGAGGTGAAACACGACTGTCATTGGTTGTAAAAAAAGATTAATTGAAACGTGATTAGTCATTGACTAGCATTGACTAGTTCTATCATCTGACATCTCTTGACCTCCAAAGAAGTTTTCAGAGGGACATGCTTTTTCTTTTATTTCTTTTCTTGTCTAGGACAAGTGGAAACGAATTCTACTGACAAAATATCAAATGTTTGTTCGGAAATGTTGGTTTTATGTCTTGATGGAAACAAAGCAAGGTCCACTGGTATCTTACAAACTGGGTAGGATTTTAGGATTTTGAATTTTTTTACCTGTCCCCCTCCGTAGCCGAGTGGTTAAGGCAAGATGCCTTGGCGCAGAGCTACGGCATTTGCGTTGGTTTGGATCTACATGAGGGAAAAAAATTTTTCTTGTAATTTCGGCCAGTATGGGACCGGTGCCCACCCTGCATAGTGAGGCATTTGGTAGCTGCTATAAGTAGCGGCTCCAGGTTTAGAAAACCATATATATCGGCTGGGAGACACGACATGCTGACCACATGTCACCCCATACACTTACTAGATGATCGTCTATCTCTGTGATTAACATATGTACATGTGAGGCCAGCAGCCGGCGGGTAGGTCAAGGGCTTTCTAGGCCTGTCGCGCCATGGAGTTTTTCTTTCTTTTTTTTTTTGCCTAAATGTGTGTAAAAATTCTACACTTGGGTCTAGTAATAACATCATTGCCTCAGACGCAGCGAGCCCAGTTTCGATTCCCGGTCGGGACATGTTCCCTGAACGAGGCTTTTCGGGATTTCCCTCAGCTGTAAGATAAATTCAAGAAACGTTAAGGCTCAAATAGTCCCCCGAACATGATCTAATCATCATAATCATCCATATCACGTTCGACTTGTTTAGTATTGAATGTATGGGTGAATGTCGTGTATTGTGGTATTAGTCATTCAAAATATCTCTGCAGGCGGAAGAATTACGAAGCTCGAGTTTTGTTGCTACACGTGACGTCATGTAAGGCATGTATACTGTCAGTCATCCCGCGTCCCATTCCCCTCCGCATTCGTAGATAGCAGTGTCACGTGTTCTATTCCTGCATAACACGACTGCAGTGCCCTCCGTCAACAACTGCGCTTACTCCTTGAACGGGTAATAAACGTTCATATCGTCTCGGAGGTGATCAGGGATTGTGCTGAAAACCCATCCAGAGAAGTCTTCCACGTCCCTGTGTAGTCAAAAAACTAGGCTTATGTGTGCGATCCAGAGCGAGGTTTTTTCGTGTTGTTTTTCCTTCCTATTAAGACATATGCCAGGGAACTTTAAGACCCAAACGGTCCTTCGAATATCACCTGGTCGTCATAATCATTATCATTCATATTTATCTTAGATTAAGTTTAGGATTAAGGGCTTTCCCTGGAGCATCATTATCATCCATTAAAAAATCGGGGAACCTAACCCCGCCTTTCAGGCGCCCCAACCCCAATGGTAGGTTACAAATAAGCCAATGTCAGGAGAACACCAGGAATGCCATAATGACAACCTGGGACATTGAATAAAGAAACGTTGTGTGTACGTCCAATATTAATAATTAATTTATATACAGAATTTTAATGTTTTACACAACTTTCTGTGCCTAATGCCTAAAACTTTATTTTTCTTCTCCACCTCGTCTCTCTCCATCCAATCCATGTCCTCCAGTCCTCTGCTCTCATTCCAGTTCTTATCTCCTGCATCCACGAGTTTCGAGGTCTTCCTCTCCTCCTTCTTCCAGGTGGACACCATTGCAATTGTTTTCCTGGGTAATCTTTCTTCTTGCATTCGTCGTACGTGCCCATAACAATTTAAATTGCTTATACCGTATATAATCTACTATTGAATAACCAATATTCATTTTTTCTCTTATAACAGTATTTCTTATTTTGTCTATTAATAATTCACAACCTAATTATTCCATCTTTCAGCGAACTATACTGTCTTCATCTATATAATCGAATAAAAATCAATTTCCTTTATCTGGTTAACCGATATTCAAAATTAGACGTTGCCCTGAACACCAACCTACTTATATTTTCGGTTTCGTCTTTTATCTTCCAATCACAGTTTTAATACAGTATTGGATTGCAATCAGAATCTGCTACTCTGGCTCCCACATCACACAGAAGCTCCCACTCTGCACCACATTATGAAACTCTTGCCACATTAGAATTAGGGAATGCAGGACAAGCTATTTTAAAAAAGAAATGTCAGTCTCTTTATTTTGTAATTGATCTCTCGGCCAGATAATTATTTATAATTTCTGTTCTTTTCGTTTCTCTAATGATAATCATTTTATTTATTTTCATTTGCAGATTCATTTGTATAAATAGATTTGCATTCTTCTTCTTCTTCTCTTCTTTAATACTTCGTACAAGTTTTGGCCTTCTCAATAATATTCCGTCATCTTTATGATTTTGGATTAGCCTTGGCCAGTTTCTTATTTCTATCTTCTTTATATCTTCAATTACGTTACTGTCCACCTTTCTTGGGCCCCCACCTCTGCTTCTTGTATTAATTATTTTCCAGTCAAATTTGTTTCTGACT
The DNA here is from genome assembly GCA_030220185.1 of Diploptera punctata. Taxonomy (NCBI): domain Eukaryota; kingdom Metazoa; phylum Arthropoda; class Insecta; order Blattodea; family Blaberidae; genus Diploptera; species Diploptera punctata. Next base: position 23,639 of record JASPKZ010001543.1, read on the forward strand.
AATCTATCATCATTCATGTGGTCGACATGCCCAAACCAAGCTAGTCTTTGTGGCCTTTATATTATTTGTATTACTTATAATTATTACTACATTATGTATTTTTTATCTAATATTTTATTTTATTCGCTAAGTAGAAGAGAAAACTTTGGGATCTTAGCTGTGCGCTCTGCCAGTTTAATCCAATTATTTATTATTTATTATTATTATTATTATTATTATTATTATTATTATTATTATTATTATTATTATTTTATTATTATTATTATTATTATTATTATTATTATTATTATTATTAACTGTAATAAAATAAAATAAAACTTTAGGCATAGATAGATGTGTAAACATTGATAATCTATACATAAATAAATTATTAACTGAATTATTAACGATCGTAATAAGTAGGCATATAATAATATAATAATAATAATAATAATAATAATAATAATAATATAATATAACATTTTTTTATTTAGGAATTCTACAATGCAGCGTTTCTCATTCAACCCAAAGTGATTTGTCGCTACAGGTTCCTGTCTAAAGCATCTCTTTTTCCTCAATCTCTAGCTTCCATACTTCTCTCTTCACTCCATCCATCCATCGTTCTCAAGGTCTGCCTCTTCCACTTCTTCCATTAGCTTTCCAATTAAGTATCTTCTTTGGTATTTCTTTCTTCTTCCATTGTTATGAGGTGTCGATACCATTTTAAATGTTTTTCTTCTATTTTCCCCTAATATGTTTTTTATTATTTAATAATAATAATTTTTTTTATTATCCTCCCGGCTTTTTACAATGAATATACATTTTTCCGGTACCCATGTTCACAGTTAACTACACATTTGTTTCAACACATTTTTATTTCCATTCCTGTCTGTTCATCCATATATCTTCTTCTATTTCCCATTCCCCCTTAGCTTCATTGATCCCCTGAATCCATGTAATAGTTGGTCTACCCTTCTTTTTTCCTTCCATGTGGTTCCCAATCCATGATTATCTTAGGTAGTCTTTCCTTCTTCCATTCTTCTAATGTGTCCGTACCAATTTAATTTCTTCTTTATAAAATCTAATATTGAATATTGTACCTGCATTTTTTCTTTTATTATGAATTTCTGATTTTATCCTTCCTGGATATTCTTGCAGCAGTCCCATAGTCCATTTCAGTGGTGAGCAATTTTTTTTTTTCTTCATTTGTGCATTTAAAGCCCACACATCAGCTCCATAGGTAATAATGCTTCTGATTATTGTATTTAAAATAGTTTTTTTTTGTTTCTTTGAAGATATGTTTGCCCATACTATTCCATTTAGGGCAGATATAGCATCTTTCCTATTTGATCTGTTTCTTATCTCTGTTTCTTGTTTTCCACTTTTAGTAATTTTAATTCCCAAATACTTATATTCTTCAGTGTGTTTTAATTGTCCCTAAATCTTCTTCTAGTATTAAATCTTGAGGAAGATCCCCTATTGTCATAGATCTACTTTTATCCATATTGATCTTTAAAACCCCATAAACTATATTCTTGTATTAATTTTCTAGTGAGGTATTCTATATCTTCAAATTATTGAGCCAATATCAATTGGTCATCTGCAAACTGGAGTGTATATATTGTTGAATTATCATCTAGTGATATTCCCATCGGTTTACATTTCTTTTTTCATTCTTCAATAGCTTTTTTCAGTATAAATCTTATATAATGTTGGAGATATACAGCATCCCTGTCGTAATCCTTTATTTGTTTGAAACCCTTTAGACAAGTACTTTTCCATTTTTACTTGTACATATGATTCTGAATATAGTTTTTGAATTGCTTCAATCAGTGTTGGATTTATTTATTTTTTTAGTTTTAAGACTTTCCATAATTTTGATGTAGGATTGTTACCGCAGGCTTTTTCTATATCTATAAATATTAGATGTAGTGGTTGTGCTCTGATTGTAATAATAAGATAAATAATAATAGTAGCTTATAGTTGCATGGTAGTAAAGTTAGATTATAATCTTAGTTGTCTATATTAATAAAACTTTACGATATAACGTCTCATTTGTGCATAGCTATTCATTTTTACTGCTGTCATGCGATATAGCCAGTGAAATAATAGTATACGTGAAACAAAGTTTAAAAAAAGAACTTTTCGAGATTTTTTGTTTCTGATAGAACATTGCACATAGTGTTTCCATCTGTATAAGGTAAAAATAAAAAACTAATATATAAAGTAAAGTGATCCCACAACAGGCCTCAGGAGGCCTTTGGGGTAGTAGGAGGTTAAGGCTCCCACTTTTTCTAGACAATCGGCACTTGATGTCAACCGGGTTGTCATCCCTGCGTGACGGCCGCCTTTACCCCAGAACAAGCGTCTGGTACTCATTTCCGTTAGAGGCTGAGTCGACCCCAGGGCCATAGTGCCGCCAGAGGGTTTGGGTCAGTTTAAAAATCCTGACCCCAACGGGGCTTGAATCCTCGACCCTCCGGCTTGTAGCTCAGTGCCTTAACCACTACGCTACGGCGTGCCCCCCCCCAAAAAAACTAATATATAACACGCGGATTATCGTTTTGTAACTTTTATTTGAGAATAAAACGCATGTACTACTTATAACAATGCACATAACGCTGTTCTTACTTCTAATCTTACTTCAAGGTTATCACTTTGTTATAACCTTATTTATTTCAGTAAGATATTACTCATGGGATATAAAAACTGGTGAACAAGACATCAGGATATGAAACACCTGATAATATACACCAACCAAACACTAATATTGTGCTTTCCCATAATTCATATCCATCCATCCATAGTAATTCTGCCCGAAGGCAGGTCCTTCACTGCATCATAGCATTTTCATGCTATGCTTGCAGCTTTACTAGGGAATTGTAGGTGTGGTAGCTTCCCGTTGCTTTCCACAAATAAGATAAATGAGATGATGGCAATATGATTTCGGGGACCGTTTGGGCCTTAAAGTTTTCCTGATATTTGTCTTACAGATGAGGAAAAACCCCGATAAAAACCTCACCCAGAAAAACTGCCCGACCGGGGATCGAACCCGGGCCCTCTGCTTGACAAGGCAGCACGCTACCTCGAGACACAGCGGTGGACATAATTCATATAAAGAAGTGATCCCACACCAGACCGTATAATTCACTATTATTTCGGATTTTACATACACCATTCTATAATTTCGGTCCACACACCCATTGCAAAATATTCCTCTCCAATGCTCTTATTCTCCTTTCATCATTCCTCAGCAAAACCATGTTTCAGCAACATATTATTACTCGTAAAAAAATAAGATAAATGAGAAATATAGAGTTTTAATCCTTTTTGCTGAGTATTATTATTCTAAAAGTGTTGAAATTTCGTAACAAATGTCCTTTGGGATTTTTATGACCAAATTCACCGAATGTGAACAAATAATCTAGTCAAACTATGAATCGTTTTGTAGGGATTAAATTGACATAAACAGACCCAATATTATATATAGGTTATATATAATAATAATAATAATAATAATAATAATAATAATAATAATGTTTTATTTATTCTGGCAGAAAATATATATATATATATATATATATATATATATATAGGCCACTTGGACATTACAACGGAATGAGTAAAAGCGACTGGAAGCTTTTGAGATGTGGATATGGAGAAGAATGTAAAGTATATAATGGACAAAGTAAGAAATAAAGATGTGCTAAACAGTGTGGGTGAAAGAGAAGAACAATGCTGGAACTCATAAAAAGAGGAAAATAAATTGAATCGGCCACTGGCTAAGAAGAAACTGCCTGCTGAATGATGCTCTTGAAGGAATGATCAATGGAAAGAAAGTTAGAGCAGATGATGATGGCCATATGATTTCGGAGACCGTTTGGGCATTAAAGTTTTCCTGATATTTGTCTTACAGGCGAGGAAAAACCCCGATAAAAACCTCACCCAGAAAAACTGCCCCGACCGGGGATCGAACCCGGGCCCTCTGCTTGACAAGGCAGCACACTACCTCAAGACCACAGCGGTGGACATAATTCATATAATTCACTATTATTTCGGATTTTACATATACCATTCTATAATTTCGGTCCACACACCCATTGCAAAATATTCCTCTCCAATGCTCTTATTCTCCTTTCATCATTCCTCAGCAAAACCATGTTTCAACCACATATTATTACCGTATTATTACAGTTCAACAAACTTTAATATTCCCATTAATTGAGAGGTCTTTAGATTTCATAGAATTCTGTAGGGCCCAGTAGCATTTTGTTTTATAAATATAGTACTCTTAAAAAATAAGATAAATGAGAAATATAGAGTTTTAATCCTTTTTTCTGAGTATTATTATTCTAAAAGTGTTGAAATTTCGTAACAAATGTCCTTTGGGATTTTTATGACCAAATTCACCGAATGTGAACAAATAATCTAGTCAAACTATGAATCGTTTTGTAGGGATTAATTTGACATAAACAGACCCAATATTATATATATATATATATATATATATATATATATGCTATATATAATAATAATAATAATAATAATAATAATGTTTATTTATTCTGGCAGAAAATATATATAATATATATATATATATATATATATAATATATATATATATATATATATATATATTATATTATATATAGGCCACTTGGACATTACAATGGAATGAGTAAAAGCGACTGGAAGCTTTTGAGATGTGGATATGGAGAAGAATGTAAAGTATATAATGGACAAAGTAAGAAATAAAGATGTGCTAAACAGTGTGGGTGAAAGAAGAACAATGCTGGAACTCATAAAGAAGAGGAAAAGAAATTGAATCGGCCACTGGCTAAGAAGAAACTGCCTGCTGAAGGATGCTCTTGAAGGAATGATCAATGGAAAGAAAGTTTAGAGCAGATGATGATGGCCATATGATTTCGGAGACCGTTTGGGCCTTAAAGTTTTCCTGATATTTGTCTTACAGATGAGGAAAAACCCCGATAAAAATCTCACCCAGAAAAACTGCCCCGACGGGGATCGAACCCAGGCCCTCTGCTTGACAAGGCAGCACGCTACCTCGAGACCACAGCGGTGGACATAATTCATATAATTCACTATTATTTCGGATTTTACATATACCATTCTATAATTTCGGTCCACACCCCATTGCAAAAATTTCTCTCCAATTGTCTTATTCTCCTTTCATCATTCCTCAGCAAAACCATGTTTCAACCACATATTATTACCGTATTATTACAGTTCAACAAACTTTAATATTCCCATTAATTGAGAGGTCTTTAGATTTCATAGAATTCTGTAGGGCCCAGTAGCATTTTGTTTTATAAATTATAGTACTCTTAAAAAATAAAGATAAATGAGAAATATAGAGTTTTAATCCTTTTTTCTGAGTATTATTATTCTAAAAGTGTTTGAAATTTCGTAACAAATGTCCTTTGGGATTTTTATGACCAAATTCACCGAATGTGAACAAATAATCTAGTCAAACTATGAATCGTTTGTAGGGATTAAATTTGACATAAACAGACCCAATATTATATATATTATATAATATATATATATATATATATATATATATATATATAATAATAATAATAATAGTAATAATAATAATGTTTTATTTATTCTGGCAGAAAATATATATATATATATATAATATATATATTTATATATATATATAGGCCACTTGGGACATTCAAATGGAATGAGTAAAAGCGACTGGAAGCTTTGAGATGTGGATATGGAGAAGAATGTAAGTATATATGGACAAAGTAAGAAATAAAGATGTGCTTAAACAGTGTGGGTGAAAGAAGAACAATGCTGGAACTCATAAAGAAGAAGGAAAAGAATTGAATCGGCCACTGGCTAAGAAGAAACATGCCTGCTGAAGGATGCTCTTGAAGGAATGATCAATGGAAAGAAAGTTAGAGCAGATGATGATGGCCATATGATTTCGGGGGACCGTTTGGGCCTTAAAGTTTTCCTGATATTTGTCTTACAGATGAGGAAAAACCCCGATAAAAATCTCACCCAGAAAAACTGCCCCGACCGGGGATCGAACCCAGGCCCTCTGCTTGACAAGGCAGCACGCTACCTCGAGACCACAGCGGTGGACATAATTCATATAATTCACTATTATTTCGGATTTTACATATACCATTCTATAATTTGGGTCCACACACTCATTGCAAAATATTCCTCTCCAATGCTCTTATTCTCCTTTCATCATTCCTCAGCAAAACCATGTTTCAGCCACATATTATTACCGTATTATTACAGTTCAACAAACTTTAATATTCCCATTAATTGAGAGGTCTTTAGATTTCATAGAATTCTGTAGGGCCCAGTAGCATTTTGTTTTATAAATATAGTACTCTTAAAAAAATAAGATAAATGAGAAATATAGAGTTTTATGGATCATAGAATTGGGCCATGAATAGATCAGACAGAAGATTACTAGAAACATCAGATGATAGACAATATTAAAATAAATGGTTTGTAGCAGATACAAAAAGGAAAGCTGAGTTAAGGAAAGAGTGGAGAATTCTGAGTTTGCAGTGAAAGACCTGCTCTTGAGCAGAACACTATGAATGGATATATAGGCCTATATTTAAGTGTGACATTACATAGCATATACTTACATATGTTTCGGTTAAGAAAACCGAAATTAATATTCAAATATTGAGTCACACTAATCATGTTATTCCATGAATTGTCATATTCTAAGTCAATCACTTCAGGCTCTCCGGAACTGTCATGTCAAGGATTTAATAATTTAAATAAATTCTGAGCAAAACTTCTATAGAAAGGGAAATAGACCTACAGCCATGGGTCAAGTTTGATAGATTTAAGACATGTAAAAGTTCTACACCGTAGGTAAGTGGTCTAAGTAATCCTCATTTGGCGCAGAACTATAACACTCACTGATTTGGAGAAGACATTTTCTTAATGTAATTTCGGCCAATGTTGGAATGAGTGTTTACCCAGCATCTTGAGAAATTAAAGTAGCTACAAAAAGTAGCGGTTTCAGATTAAAACCACATATAAGTGGTGGGAGACCCGATACTTTGATTGTAATTGATTCATATGGATGTGAGGCCAGTAGCTGGCCGGTAAGCTGGGCCTTCCAGGCCTATCAATGAAACTGAAATGTGAAATAAGAACCAAATTTCATAATTATCAACAAATAAAGAAATGGAAATAGCAGAAGTATCCAGTTTACACAACAGAAGTTGATAATAATAGCTCTATCAAAGATTAGTAAAGTGGTATCTAACTAGGGAACTGTCAACCATTGCATGCCGAAACCTAACTTGAAATTTCTCCTAGAAAAGTGTTGTGACATGTGGATCATAGAA
>JASPKZ010001545.1:0-28191 GCA_030220185.1 Diploptera punctata
AGATTCAATGAGAGAGGCATTTCCGGAAAATCGAATTCATTAAGAGTGGGATAATACAAGAAAGTAGAATTTTAAGTCACTCTACCGCCAGGCCTTTTCTGTTTTTTTTTTATCGGAACGAAACTCGACTATCATCAATTTCGAAATTAATTGTCTGTATAACTTTGTCCTTGAGGCAATCCTCTAATGAGGAAAGTTGTATATCCATCCATAGTAATTCTGCCCGAAAGCAGGTCCTTCACTGCAATCATAGGCTTTTCATGCTATGCTTTGCCAGCTTTACTAGGGAATTGTAGGTGTGGTAGCTTCCCGTTGCTGTTCCACAACCGTTTAAGGATGATGACGGTAATGATGACCATATGATTTCGGGGACCGTTTTGCACCTTAAAATTTTCCTGATATTTGTGTTACAGGTGAGGAAAAAACCCCGATAAAAACCTCAAGGCAGAAAAAACTTTCCGACCGGGGATCAAACCCGGGCCCGCTGCGTGACAGGGGCAGCACGCTACCTCGAGACCACAGCGGTGGACATAGTTGTATATAACATATATATATATATATATATATATATATATATATATATAAGTTATATATATATATATACATATATAAAAAAGAAGGTCGAGTTTGTTAACCAATACAATTGCACATGGAAGCTGAAATTATAGCCGGAATTTTTTACCGCTCTGGCGCCCGAGATGTTAGTATTCTCACAACAAACATGGTATATTAAATATTTTTTAACAAAAGAAAGAGTGTATAAAAAAATCTGTGATATTGAAGAGTAAAAACCAACATTAAAAAAAATATGGCTCCAACGACATCAGTTTCTGTGTCCTTACAATGAAACTGGATAACAACACGATTTACTTTTTAAAAAATACATATTCTGTAAAAATACAACAATCGAGCACTAAATTCGACTTGTGAGTAATTTACTTCGCAGGCTGCTGCATGGCCGACATTTTGAATAGTTTATGTGTACGTAACACAGCTGAGAAAACAAAAGACGCTCACATCCGCTTGAAACAAAAACAAAACATAGCGATAAGCCACATTCTTAGAAAAGTTTCCTGTAAAACTGATCCCATCTACTGAAGCTTTGCCGCTATCGTAGAGATTTGAGATCTAATTCATTTCATTCAGGAAATGACGCCAATACTATTGAAATTACTAATGTATGGGAGGTTATTTTTACTCATTTTCGTTACAGCTTTTAACATATTGTAGCGTTTTATAACTCACTGGCACTGTCGAATCCGTAGGTTCATGACCGCGTGGACATAAGCTCTCCATACACCCCTATCCTGAGTTAATCTTTTTCCATTTATTCCCTGTATAATCTATTTCCTTCAAATCATGGTAAATGTTATTCTGCCCACTTCATTCTTGGTCTACCAACTGGGCATTTGCCTTCTGGTTTTCCTACAAGAAGCTTACATGCACGTCTTTCATTCCGCATTCGTGCCCACATGGTCCTGTCCATCGCAGTCTATGAGGACTTAACTGTTCTCATTATATCTGGCTTCCTATAAAAGACCATGTAATTCCACTGTTATGCAGTCTTCTCCATTCACCTGTCCATCTCTCTTTTGTCCAAACATTTTTCCTAAGTACTTTATTCTCAAATGCTCGTAATCTCCTTTCCTCCCTTAAGGAAGGGTCCATGTTTCGCCTCCATATAATATTACCTGGTTGATTAACAATTGTATATGTTTTTCAGTTTAAAGTTTTTTTGATAGGAGTTGGGACGTCAAGATTCTCTGCCATTGCATAATAGCACGCATTTCCAGAATTGAGCCTATGTTTAATTTCTTTGCGCATCTCATTCCTGTTTGTGATTATTGTTCCTAGGTATTTGATTTCAGGCCACTTCCTCAAAAAAAATGTCCCTGATTTGTCCATTATATAATGCATTTCTATGTGTGATTGTAGCGTTTATATATTTGCGATTTCAAATATTAGCGCATATTGAAGAAAACATTACAAGTTATTGATTAACTTAATTCTATTGAGAGATGTTTAATCACCCTCACTGCTTGTTAGGTTATTTTAACAGAATTAGGCATTTAATATATTAACAGACAGTCCACCGCAGCGAGCGGCGCCGGTCTCGATCCCTGGGTCGGGACAGTTTGCTGGATGATGTTTTCATTAGGGTTTTTCCTGACCTGTAGGACAAATGTGAGGAAACTTTAAGCCCCTGACGGTCCTCAAACACCACCTGGCCATCAATATCATATTCACCTCATTAGATTAAGTTTAGCTTTAAGGCCTCTCCTGGCGCATCATCAACTCTTCATATCATCGGGGGGCAGCACAACGACGGCTTCCAGGGCGCCCCCAACATCAGGAAATGGGTTACAAATACGCCACACGCCAGGAGAGAATACCAGAAATTTGGTAATAACAAACCTAGTGGCATTGATTTATTATTATTATTATATTTATATATCCCGCGCCGTGGCCAAGTGGTTAAGGTGCGCTGGTTCGCGTCTCCACGGGGGAAGAATTTCCTAATGGTATTTCGGTAAGTATGGGACCCATGCCTACCCAGAATCCGTGATGATTTTGGGTAGCTACAATAAGTAGCGGGTTTCAGGTTGACGAAACCAAGTATAAACGGCTGGGGACTCGACATGCTGACCACATGTCACCCCTACACTAGCTGGATGATCATCTACACATGTGGATGTGTGGCCAGCCGCCGGCTGGTAGGCCAAGGGTCATGTAGGCTTGTCGTGGCCAGGAGGACTAGCTGACCCGGCAGACTCTGTCCTGCCCGAACTTCAATTTTGGTGACTTGTCCGGTCTTATAAAATATGTTACTTTTTTAAACATAAAATTCACTTAAATAATAAGATTGGAAGAAAAACTCCTCACTGTCATCTGTTTGTACTCAAGCAGGCTGCATTAACACGTCATATCGTTATCGCGGCGGAATGTCGGTAATGTAGATGACTACACATCCTATAAACCGCTCGCAGCGCCACCTACTGAGTCCAATTGTGAATGTAAACCATCCATGAACCCACAAAACATTAGGTGCATTCGTTTTAGGCAGTTTTTTATTTCGGGTTTCAAGTAAACCTCCTATGATTTCGCTCATTTTTGGACAATACCTACCTCAGTTTATTTTTAAATTTTCACTTCAGGTGAACTTCTATTCCTAATGATTTTAGAGGGTCTAATTGTACCCAATCCGACACACAACCAATATCATCAAAATTGGTCCATTCGTTCAGGAGGATTTCAGTGACCAAACACGTACAGAAGAATTGAAAAACAATAATTATTACAGACTTCTAGGGTTGTACTGCCCCTGTCAAGTTGGAGGAAGATTTTCTGGCAGCAGGTCTTGTATGGCAACATGCAACCTCACTTGTAGTACAACTCCTAGAAGTTTGAAACACAAGGCACACGGTATCAGCTCACTGTGTTTCGATCTTCTAACTTATTTTACATCAAAATGGTACGTTTTCGCGTCATGGGTTCCGTATCAAAACTTTATCTACTAAGTCCCCTCCACAACTGCTAGACGTCTATAATATTTACTGTGAATCACCCTGTATAAAGGTATAAAGAAGACTAAGTCATGAAAGTTGAATAAGGCTGTTAAATGAACCTCAACATTCTACTGTCAGTTCCAATTAAATTGTATTTACCGAAATACATTTCAGCTTCTACGCTATTAACGTATTGCAGAGCTATTTGAGAAAAACTCTGGGTCTTTAAGACTTAACAGCGAACTAGAATTTGCAGTTAGGCTATCATCTTATTTTTTTTCAAATTTCCAAAAGTACATAAAGAAAAGTATTAATGTTTTTCATATTTTGAAGAGAAAATTATACGCTCAGACCGGGACTTGAACCCGGGACCCTTGGTTCTCTAGACCAAGTGCTCACCAACTGAGTTACCTGAGCAAGTACCGATCTAAACGCAAATCTTTCTCTCTATACATTGTAATTCCCATCCACCAAATTCTGTGAAGCCATGCTTCTATCTTGCAAATGGCGGCTCCTTTTTTAAGAAGACCTATTTGGGAATTATACATTACAGCGGCTTTTTCCAAGTTTTTATTATTGATTTCGTACATCTCAATGATGGATAAATTCATATTTGAGGAGAAAAATTATACGCTCCTACCGGGACTTGAACCCGGGACCCTTGGTTCTCTAGACCAAGTGCTCTACCAACTGAGCTACCTGAGCAAGTACCGATCTAAACGCAAATCTTTTATACATTGTAATTCCCATCCACCAAATGCTGTGAAGCCATGCTTCTATCTTGCAAATGGCGGCTCCTTTATTAAGAAGACATATTTGGGAATTATACATTACAGCCAGTACGGCTTTTAATGTTTTTATTTCAATTTACCAGGTTGTCATTTCAACATTTCTGATTTTCTCTCCTGTCATTGGCCTAACTGCAACCCTTTTTGAAGTTGGGGCACCTGGAAGCGGGAGTTACTTTACCCGATGATATGATGGGTGATGAAGCGCCAGGAGAGTTCTTAACCTAAATTGCAGACCATGGACAACCGCAGGAATAATTCCCACTTAAAGAAAAACCTGGGATCTCATGAACAGTAGTCACTAGCTGGTCAGAGAGAAAAATATTGCTAATTTTAAAATTGTCAATTTCACATTGACGTCACAATTTAGTATAAGTTTAATTTTTGCATTTTAAAACAGTTTTGCATTTGTCGTTCTTACAGAAAAATAAAAAAAGTGGTTTACACATGTTTAAACATGGAAATACAGGAGTACTCATCTTTGTGAACTTTTTCGTGATATAAACCTACTGCATTTGCGATTACTTACCATCCCAATAATATTATTATTTTTTGTCTAATGCCTCCAGGTTGTCTTTTATGACATTTCTCGCTTTCTCCCCTGACATTGGCGGAATTGTAATCATTTCTTAGGTTGGGGCACCTGGAAGGCTGAGTTACGTTACCCCGATGATATTATGGATAATAAATGATAATGAAGCCACCAGGAGAGTTCTTAACCTCAACTTAACCTAAATTCCAGACCATGGGCAACCACAGGAATAATTTCCTTTAAGGAAGAATTCCTATGGTTGACCGCAGCTGTACAGCACGTTATGCTGTTATTCAGCATTCGTCTCTTCTTGGTATTGTCCATGCTTCACTACCATATCTTATAAAGAACCTTATAAAGTCGTAACCTTGTGTTCTTCTGTACTAAAGATGGTTTCATTATACTGTTAATTATCCCCGTTGTTTTTTGTGAAATTTGTGATTTTCTTTATCAGCTTCATCTTGAAATGTTAAAAAAATTATAACCCAAATAATTAAATTTGTTTACTCGTTCTAAAATTTCATCTCCCACGACAATTTTGCTAGGTAAAAGAGCAAAGTAAAAGGCAAAACAATCTCATGATATTTAAAATACAACACTTTTACTTGTTATGTTGGAAACAATGCCTCTTTAGCAATTTTATTCAGTAGAATATTTATTTACATGGTTATGTTGTTGAAGAATTAAATATTTATTACTTTATTTCTCCACCAAATTCATGTTAATGTTTTTATTATTCATCTCAATGTTTGATAGAAGAGAAAAATTATACGCTCAGAATTAACAGTGTATATAAGAGAAACATTTACTTTTAGATTGGAGTTTCTCAGTTGGTAGAGCATTCACCTAGGTCCTGAGTTCAAACCCAAGTCTGAGCACATAATTTTTTCTCTTCAAATGTAATTTATATATACATATATATATATAGTCCACCGCTGTGGTCTTGAGGTAGCATGCTGCCTTGTCACCTAGCGGGCCCGGGTTCAATTCCCGGTTGGTACAAATTCTTGGGTAAGGCTTTCGCGTTTTTCCTCAACTATAAAACAAATGTCAAGAAGATTTGGGCCCAACGGTCCCCGAAAATCATCGGCCATAATCATCATCAGTTCACCAGTGTGAAAAGCAACGGGAAGCTACCATATGTATAATTCCCTAGTAAAGCTACAAGCGTATTATGAAAATGCTAAGATAGCAATGATATACCTGTCCTAGGTCAGAACACTATAGAATATATATATATATATATATGTGTGTGTGTGTGTGTTACAACTATATTTTTGATATTTGGCAATGAAAGCAAATATGACATGAAAATAAAAATAAATGCCTGAGTCGGGATATGAAACAGAGTTTCTAAACTCTGTACGTTTAGCGCTCAGATAGAGCGCTAAACATACAGAATTTAGAGATATCTTCAGATTTTGCCCACACCGAGACTTGAACACGGAACTTTTGGCTTTCCGGGCCAAATGCTCTACCAAGTGAGGTATAGAGGCGAGTAGCGATCTAGACGCAATTTTTTCTCCATATACGTAGTAATTCCCAGCAGCAAATACTTTGAAACTTTTGCTTCTATCTTTGTAAATGGTGGCTTCTTAGTTAAGAAGACATTTATTGGGAATTTAACACTACTTATAAAGCAAGTAGGGCTTCTATCGAGTTTAGAGACTCGGGTTGAAATCCTGATTCAGGGATTTATTTTGCTTTTCATTTCATATATATATATATATATATATATATATATATACACAGGAACTAGACGTGTTGGTAGACCTAAGATGAGATGCCAGGATGATGTTTGGGAGGATTTGAAGAAGATGGGGAAATTGACAGAAGATACAAAAGTATGTAGGAAGATTATTGAGAAGACCAAAACATTTAATTTTAAGTTGAACTGTGAACCACTGCACGCAGAATCCTACCTTGAAATTTGTTCCAGAGAAGCGTTGTGATGTACCAAGGCCGCACAGAAATTTAAGACAGAATCCAGCAATGACAATCCACTGTGTGAAGCAGATGCACTCCCTGCATGAGTAAAACAGAGTATAGTGTGGCAGGTAGTCAGGATTGGTATGTGATGATCAATGCAGTTTTGAAGAAATAGGTCTGCATTAGATCAGGTTTTTAGTATAAGACACATTTTAGAAAATAAATGGGAATATAATGGCACTATATGTAATCATAAAAAAATGGAGACGATTGAATATATATGAGGAGCTTGTACATTATCCCGCAGGTGTTCGGAATTGTTAGAAGGTTTAACTTCTAAGAATGTTCAATTGAGTTGGTGTAAATATGAAAATCAAATAAAACTACGTTTTATTTTTATTTAATTAATTCTAAGAATGTGTCTAAATGATACGAAGAGTGTGGTGCAGGATATCAAATCCTCTTCATATTCACAAAGAGATAAACAAGGAGAAGCACCATCTCCTCGGCTATTAATTTTTATACTACAACATGCTTTAGAGCATAAATTAACCGTACAACTGGAGCCTACTCTGGATATAAGCACACTGTGCGCTAAGAAACTGGAGATGGACGTTAACAACACTAAATATATAATGCAAATGGACAATTAATGACAAATGATCGAAATTTTGAAGAACTGGCTGAATACACACACCCTATAATCCCAATCTCTGCCAAAAAAACGTTGAACTGAAAAAAAGTGTCTATTTATAATATATGGATCCGAAACTTCGACACTTACTTCAAGGGACGAGAAAAAAAAGAGTATTTGGGAACATAGTTCTAAGGAACATTTTTAGCCAAAGAGAGATGAACAGACAGGTGAGTGGAGAAGACCATTTAACAGTGAGATGTAGGATCTTTATGGGAAAAATTGAGCGGTAATAAGAACAGTTATATATCTTAGACAACGATTGGGGTGGCAGGGATGGGGAATGAAATAATGTTAGGAAAACTCCTTCTAGGAAAATTAGTGGGAAAACGTCAAGTAGGTAGGTCCCGATTTTCGTGGGAGAATAACATTAACTATGATTTGAGGGAGATTTACACAGGAGATGATTGGAAAGCATTATTTCTAAATAGGGATATATGGCTAGTTTATGTCCACGCGACTGGGAACCTATGGATTCTATAAACAGTGAGTTAGTTAGCCTGCTCTGGGTTGACTGACTGAAATGAAGACAAGACTTTAGTTCTTGTTGTAAAGGCGAAGAACTGGTAAACTTGGATATATTTTATCCGCTGTCGATAGAAAGTTGCGAGCTGCTTCTCAAATAACTGGAAAGGCCGTAGTGGGACCGTATAGCCGTGAGATTATTTGGGGGTTCACCCAGATAACTCGGGAAAAAAGTTTAGGCCTTTAGGTATATCATTTTTTCAAGAAATTTTGTGACCATTTTTAAACTTAATTATTTACGTATTTGTGTTCCAAATTGGATCTGACTAATTTTGTTGATCAATCGAAACAAGAAACGTATCAGAAGTATACTTTCAATTTCTGAAAATAAATAAGTCCTTAAAATAAATTTACATTGTACAGAATTGACTTCAGGCGACGATTAACAAGGTTTCCGTAAGTGAGGAAATCACAAATGATGTTACAATAGAAAAGTCTAAAGTTCAACTTTACCTAATAGACACTATCAAAACAACGCAATTAAATTATTTGGACATATGAAAAGAATGACGGAAGACATTAATGATAAAGTTATATGAATGGAACCCTACAGGATGGAAGACGGGAAGAACTAAATTGACTTGAATAAAAGCAGTAGTCATAATAATGGAAGAGTGGATGAAAGGACATGGAAAAACAGAAGTGGAGATTAGCTACATAATCTTGAAATAAGTAATGGATGACATCAAACACTTTATAAAACCTAAAATTAGTAACTTAAATAAATCAATATATAGAATTATGAAATAATTAAAAAATCTATATTTCAGAAGTAAATGGAACTTACAGACATAGCAAGCGAGTGGAACGAGGGAAGTGTGGTGAAAACATTTCCACGTAACACATAATATAATAAATAATAGTTTTAAAAAACTAAAACAACACACTTTATTAGAAAATCGAACTAAAAGAATGAAAAATAATTTTAATTTGCAACACGCTTGGGATAAATAATTTTACCATCAAAAGCGTGGGGTACTCTTTATCAATTATTTATTTGGTAATAAACAGATATTGGTAAAAGTAAAGTCTGTAAGAAGAAAATGTAAAAATCATAAAAGCACCCCACGCTTTTGATGGTAAAATTATTTATCCCAAGAGTGTTGGAAATTAAAATTGTTTTTCATTTTTTTAGTTCGGTTTTCTAATAAAGCGTGTTGTTTTAGTTTTTTAAAACTATTATTTATTTTCTATTTTTTAGTTTTAATATTTTACAGAATAGGGGGCACGCCGTAGCGTAGTGGTTAAGGCACTGAGCTACAAGCCGGAGGGTCGAGGGTTCAAGTCCCGTTGGGGTCAGGATTTTTAAACTGACCCAAACCCTCTGGCGGCACTATGGCCCTGGGGTCGACTCAGCCTCTAACAGAAATGAGTACCAGACGCTTGTTCTGGGGGTAAAGGCGGCCGTCACGCAGGGCTGACAACCCGGCTGACATAAAGTGCCGATTGTCTAGAAAATGTGGGAGCCTTAACCTCCTACTACCCCAAGGGCCTCCGGGCCTGTTGTGGGATAACTTTACTTTATTTTACAGAATAAGATAAAAATGTAAATATCTTTAAATCCGATACTATTGTAGTATGAGCTAAAAGTAATACTCTTCTAAAAAAACCTTCCAGCCGGATTTGAACCAGGGACCTATCGATTACTGAAATTATATACCACTAGAGTCCACCGCTCTACCAAGTGAGCTCTTACAACGATTGAGTAAAAAGTCGATACGTCCGCACCCTATTATACCAGTTTTCATTTTTTTGATTTTCTGATGATTCTGACCAGGATTTTAGAAACAAAGTATGAAATTATTGTATTGTCACGGGTCTTTTACAAGTATACAAAGTTTCAAGTCGATCCAATGATTTTAAGTGGGTGAAAATCGCGTCGAAAGATTCCGTTACATAGATAGATAGATAGAGGTCAAGCTATTATAAAGCGGGTTAAAAGTGAAAAATGTAGCGATCTAACTCTTCATATCTTGAGACTCTGGTACTAGTCCCTATGACCAAGGATGTGGAGTATGTGACATGTGCCACATCGGATTAGTGAGAAATGTATGTATATGTAGTAAATAGAGGAAAAAAGCTGGTACGTCATGTATCACGTGATATCATATTGACAAGCATTTAAACTATGATTAATATAATATATGTAATATTTACCTCTTAGAGGGTCTGTCTACCAATTTCAGCTGTGTAAATTTATAGATGAAATAGTTTTGAATGTAATCTGTGATATATTAATACGGAATATTATTAATGCCATATAAAATATATTTTTCAGTTTGACATTGAGTGGCGTTGTAACAGTTGTACAAGGCTCAATCTCATATTCTTATTCTAAATTATGTTACTTTTCTCATTAACAACATTTATTAAACGTAACGGAGGAATACCATAACTAACTAACTAACTAACACTATTGAACCCGAGGTTCATGGACGGGCCAGAAAATCTCTCCATACATCCCTATCCTGAGAAAATCCTTTCAAAACATCCCCTACATAATTTACCTGCCACTAATCATGTTCAATGTTATTCTCCCACTTCATTCTTGACCTACCTACTGCACGCTTTGCTCTGGGTTTCCTGCAAGTTCCCATGTGCCTATTTCAATCCCCATTCTTCAACATATCCAGCTGATCGCAGAACTGTTCTTATTACATCTGGGTTCAAACAAATATAATGTAGTTTACTGTTAGTAGACTTTTCCATTCATCTGTCTGTTGGTCTATTTTTCGCCCAACATTTTTGTTAAAAATGTTCTGAAATAATTGCCTTAAAGTAAGAATCCATGTTTCTTATCCATATAATACAACTGGGAGAATAACGGTTGTATGTATATTCCGTAGAGAAGTTGGGAGGAGCAACACATCGCCTTCTTAATATTCAACAACACAAATGGCGCTAAGTTATATTGGACATGTAATAAATACACAATCATAGCAAAACTCTGTCTGCATTATCATCTGTACGTCACAAGGTGTTAGTGCCTTGTATGCCTGTCGCTCGAGAAGTTTGTATTATTTTAAAGAACGGATACGGTATATTTAAAGGACATATTATCCGCAGAGAAGTAAATGATGACAATTCTCATGATACAGTTAAATATGTTATAATGATCATTCACTTTACCTTCAAATATATTTACAGTCTATCAGATGGCATCACATTAACAAGCGTTTAAATATGTATCCAGTATTTATCTAAAAACAAACTCAGCTGTATAACTCGATAGATGAAACACTTTTTCATTAATTGTTAATATCTATGATATTCATTTGTAATAGTATTTATCACATTACGTCATCATGCATGCAACGAGGTGCACTTATAGAAATATTTATGAAATCCGTTTTTAATAGAAACGTTAATCGAACGTAGAGGAAAACGAACCAAATCGATTTAAAAAACAATCTACACCAACCTGTAGGCCTACATATTCCTATGAATGGTTATATTCTCAAAAATGATGTTAATTTATTGTTTCATTAATATGACTTTGGGAATAAAATATGTCACTCACCCACCACTCACTGGCACTATCGTACCCGGGGTTCATGGCTCGAAGGTGATAAGTCAGGTACCTTGGTCGAAAGAGTGACGATCTTTCATCGTAAAAATACAACCGTCAAGAAATGTGGACATGGGTTCATAAAATATTAGTGCAAAAGCTATTTATTTTTACTTCTTGTGCAATTATATCGATCATCCTGGACAAGTTAAAACCTACCTTCGGAAGGAAACTAATGACCTAGAGACTTAGCGTGTAAGAACAGGTCTCCGAGAAAATGTGTTAACCCTTTCTCGACTAGATATGAATTACGACGCTAATGGTCATAACTGTTAAAGAGCGTCGTTAAATAAAAATGATAACATAATACTAATAGAGCTAATTTGTTTTCTCAACCATGTTTTTCCCGACTGTAGGTTAAGTATTGTAGCTTCTGTTGTAAGTAATTCTTTTAAGGAGTCTGGTGTAATATCCAACCCCAATTTTCAACCATTTCTGCCGCTCTATTGATTCTGTTTGACATTACGTTCCGAAGTGATTATTTGTCTGGATATTCGTCATTTTTTTCACAGCTAGGTTGGACCTAACCATCGTACACCCTACAGGACTCTTAGCACTATTCCTACCTAGCTTATGCCTGGGTACCAATGTGTTTACTATGTTGTGCTGTG
This sequence comes from Diploptera punctata, assembly GCA_030220185.1. NCBI lineage: Eukaryota > Metazoa > Arthropoda > Insecta > Blattodea > Blaberidae > Diploptera > Diploptera punctata. The sequence goes on from JASPKZ010001545.1 coordinate 12,154, forward strand.
TTGGATCCTTGACAACTGTGGATCTAACGAGGTCAGTTATTATGTACCTATTTAATGTGTGATTACAGTTCCTGTCCTCAGCCCAAGTAATTTACGCAGAAGACCTGATGTGGAAAACGAACTGAAAACATTACAGTATTTGATTATACAAGGACATGGAGGGATTCCCCGATGAGTGATCAGCTAACTGTTAGGGACTCCTCCGAAGCCAACACAACATAAAGTCCAAACACACCATTGTCACATACATTCAAACTAAAGATAGCGTTTATGGTAATGATGAGTGATCAGCTAACTGTTAGGGACTCCTACGAAGCCAACACAACATAAAGTCCAAACACACCATTGTCACATACATTCAAACTAAAGATAGCGTTTATGGCAATGATGAGTGATCAGCTAACTGTTAGAGACTCCTACGAAGCCAACACAACATAAAGTCCAAACACACCATTGTCACATACATTCAAACTAAAGATAGCGTTTATGGCAATGATGAGTGATCAGCTAACTGTTAGAGACTCCTACGAAGCCAACACAACATAAAGTCCAAACACACCATTGTCACATACATTCAAACTAAAGATAGCGTTTATGGCAATGATGAGTGATCAGCTAACTGTTAGAGACTCCTACGAAGCCAACACAACATAAAGTCCAAACACACCATTGTCACATACATTCAAACTAAAGATAGCGTTTATGGCAATGATGAGTGATCAGCTAACTGTTACAGACTCCTCCGAAGCCAACACAACATAAAGTCCAAACACACCATTGTCACATACATTCAAACTAAAGATAGCGTTTATGGCAATGATGAGTGATCAGGTAACTGTTAGGGACTCCTACGAAGCCAACACAACATAAAGTCCAAACACACCATTGTCACATACATTCAAACTAAAGATAGCGTTTATGGCAATGATGAGTGATCAGCTAACTGTTAGAGACTCCTCCGAAGCCAACACAACATAAAGTCCAAACACACCATTGTCACATACATTCAAACTAAAGATAGCGTTTATGGCAATGATGAGTGATCAGCTAACTGTTAGGGACTCCTCCGAAGCCAACACAACATAAAGTCCAAACACACCATTGTCACATACATTCAAACTAAAGATAGCGTTTATGGCAATGATGAGTGATCAGCTAACTGTTAGAGACTCCTCCGAAGCCAACACAACATAAAGTCCAAACACACCATTGTCACATACATTCAAACTAAAGATAGCGTTTATGGCAATGATGAGTGATCAGCTAACTGTTAGGGACTCCTACGAAGCCAACACAACATAAAGTCCAAACACACCATTGTCACATACATTCAAACTAAAGATAGCGTTTATGGCAATGATGAGTGATCAGCTAACTGTTAGAGACTCCTCCGAAGCCAACACAACATAAAGTCCAAACACACCATTGTCACATACATTCAAACTAAAGATAGCGTTTATGGCAATGATGAGTGATCAGCTAACTGTTAGGGACTCCTACGAAGCCAACACAACATAAAGTCCAAACACACCATTGTCACATACATTCAAACTAAAGATAGCGTTTATGGCAATGATGAGTGATCAGCTAACTGTTAGGGACTCCTACGAAGCCAACACAACATAAAGTCCAAACACACCATTGTCACATACATTCAAACTAAAGATAGCGTTTATGGCAATGATGAGTGATCAGCTAACTGTTAGGGACTCCTACGAAGCCAACACAACATAAAGTCCAAACACACCATTGTCACATACATTCAAACTAAAGATAGCGTTTATGGCAATGATGAGTGTTCAGCTAACTGTTAGGGACTCCTACGAAGCCAACACAACATAAAGTCCAAACACACCATTGTCACATACATTCAAACTAAAGATAGCGTTTATGGTAATGATGAGTGATCAGCTAACTGTTAGGGACTCCTACGAAGCCAACACAACATAAAGTCCAAACACACCATTGTCACATACATTCAAACTAAAGATAGCGTTTATGGCAATGATGAGTGATCAGCTAACTGTTAGGGACTCCTACGAAGCCAACACAACATAAAGTCCAAACACACCATTGTCACATACATTCAAACTAAAGATAGCGTTTATGGCAATGATGAGTGATCAGCTAACTGTTAGAGACTCCTCCGAAGCCAACACAACATAAAGTCCAAACACACCATTGTCACATACATTCAAACTAAAGATAGCGTTTATGGCAATGATGAGTGATCAGCTAACTGTTAGGGACTCCTCCGAAGCCAACACAACATAAAGTCCAAACACACCATTGTCACATACATTCAAACTAAAGATAGCGTTTATGGCAATGATGAGTGATCAGCTAACTGTTAGAGACTCCTCCGAAGCCAACACAACATAAAGTCCAAACACACCATTGTCACATACATTCAAACTAAAGATAGCGTTTATGGCAATGATGAGTGATCAGCTAACTGTTAGGGACTCCTCCGAAGCCAACACAACATAAAGTCCAAACACACCATTGTCACATACATTCAAACTAAAGATAGCGTTTATGGCAATGATGAGTGATCAGCTAACTGTTAGGGACTCCTACGAAGCCAACACAACATAAAGTCCAAACACACCATTGTCACATACATCCAAACTAAAGATAGCGTTTATGGCAATGATGAGTGATCAGCTAACTGTTAGGGACTCCTACGAAGCTAACACAACATAAAGTCCAAACACACCATTGTCACATACATTCAAACTAAAGATAGCGTTTATGGCAATGATGAGTGATCAGCTAACTGTTAGGGACTCCTACGAAGCCAACACAACATAAAGTCCAAACACACCATTGTCACATACATTCAAACTAAAGATAGCGTTTATGGTAATGATGAGTGATCAGCTAACTGTTAGGGACTCCTACGAAGCCAACACAACATAAAGTCCAAACACACCATTGTCACATACATTCAAACTAAAGATAGCGTTTTATGGTAATGATGAGTGATCAGCTAACTGTTAGGGACTCCTACGAAGCCAACACAACATAAAGTCCAAACACACCATTGTCACATACATTCAAACTAAAGATAGCGTTTATGGTAATGATGAGTGATCAGCTAACTGTTAGGGACTCCTACGAAGCCAACACAACATAAAGTCCAAACACACCATTGTCACATACATTCAAACTAAAGATAGCGTTTATGGCAATGATGAGTGATCAGCTAACTGTTAGGGACTCCTACGAAGCCAACACAACATAAAGTCCAAACACACCATTGTCACATACATTCAAACTAAAGATAGCGTTTATGGTAATGATGAGTGATCAGCTAACTGTTAGGGACTCCTACGAAGCCAACACAACATAAAGTCCAAACACACCATTGTCACATACATTCAAACTAAAGATAGCGTTTATGGTAATGATGAGTGATCAGCTAACTGTTAGGGACTCCTACGAAGCCAACACAACATAAAGTCCAAACACACCATTGTCACATACATTCAAACTAAAGATAGCGTTTATGGCAGTGATGAGTGATCAGCTAACTGTTAGAGACTCCTCCGAAGCCAACACAACATAAAGTCCAAACACACCATTGTCACATACATTCAAACTAAGTTAGCGTTTATGGTAATGATGAGTGATCAGCTAACTGTTAGGGACTCCTCCGAAGCCAACACAACATAAAGTCCAAACACACCATTGCCACATACATTCAAACTAAAGATAGCGTTTATGGCAATGATGAGTGATCAGCTAACTGTTAGAGACTCCTCCGAAGCCAACACGACATAAAGTCCAAACACACCATTGTCACATACATTCAAACTAAAGATAGCGTTTATGGCAATGATGAGTGATCAGCTAACTGTTAGAGACTCCTCCGAAGCCAACACAACATAAAGTCCAAACACACCATTGTCACATACATTCAAACTAAAGATAGCGTTTATGGCAATGATGAGTGATCAGCTAACTGTTAGGGACTCCTACGAAGCCAACACAACATAAAGTCCAAACACACCATTGTCACATACATTCAAACTAAAGATAGCGTTTATGGCAATGATGAGTGATCAGCTAACTGTTAGGGACTCCTCCGAAGCCAACACAACATAAAGTCCAAACACACCATTGTCACATACATTCAAACTAAAGATAGCGTTTATGGCAATGATGAGTGATCAGCTAACTGTTAGGGACTCCTCCGAAGCCAACACAACATAAAGTCCAAACACACCATTGTCACATACATTCAAACTAAAGATAGCGTTTATGGCAATGATGAGTGATCAGCTAACTGTTAGGGACTCCTCCGAAGCCAACACAACATAAAGTCCAAACACACCAAAACTCGTGTGTCTGTGAATTATATAGATATTCCCTCAGTTTCTAAGCCATTCCATATGATATCGTCACTACACACCACCTACAGAATACAGAGTCGATGAAGGAACGCAAGACGAAAGTTCTCCACCTTCTAGCGACAACTCAGACTCTGACTATCATCGCGCTGAATATATTAATTTGATGAATAATGATGAACTTTGCGACCTCGTGCGGGACTTGGCACTAACAAAAGGCCAAGCTGAACTGCACGTCTTAAAGAATTTAATTTGCTAGCACCGGACACAAGAACTTCATAATTTCGACACAGACACAAATAACTTGTGTAGTTGTTTGCAATGAGTGACAATATGTGCTACTCTATGGACGTACAAGGTCTTATGTCGAGCCTCGGAGTACAACATAGCACTGAGACATGACAACTGTTTATTGATTCCTCTAAGACAAGTTTGAAGGTAGTATTATTACACAATGGAAACAGGTGTACATCAGTGCCGGTTGGGTATTCTGTCCATGAGACGTATGAAACCCTGTCGCTACTTCCTGAAAAAATACGCTATTTCGAATAAAATTGGAATATCTGTGATGGTTTGAAAGTTATCACCATTCTCTTGGGAATGCAGACAGGGTACACCAAGTACTGCAGATTTATTTGCGAGTGGGATAGAAGAGATAGGAAGCACCACTATATAAAGAAGAATTGGCTCAGGTAGTAAAAACGTCCTTCGTGTGCCGTTGGTTGAGGGTGAAAAAGTTTTTATGCCTCCATTTCATATAAAGCTAGAGCTCATTAGGAACTTCGTGAAGGCACCAGGCAACTACTCAGATGCTTTTCAGTACCTGTGCAATAAGTTTCCGGAGTTGAGTAATGCGAAAGTGAAAGTAGGTGTGGTTATAGGTCCACAAATAAGGAAGATCATTGCTGTCAGTCACTTCGAAGACTTCTCAACAGTGCTGAAAAAAATGCATGGTTGGCGTTCAAGTCAGTTGTAGCCAATTTCCTTGGAAAGTATAAATATCCTGACTATGTAAATGTTGTGCAGAAGTGCATTAGTGCACACAGCTTGATGGTTTGCAACAAGATCCATCTCCTCCGCTCACATCTTGACTTCTTACCCGAGAACCTGGGTTCTGTCAATGATTAACATGGCGAACGTTTTCATCAAGATATCTCGGTGATGGAGTCACGATATCAGGGTCGATGGAGTGCAGCAATCTTGGCTGACTACTGCTGGATGCTTCAGCGCGACTTGCCAAATGCTCAGCACAAACGCAAGTCTACAGCCAAGACATTTAAACCAAATAAAGTTCAAATTAAGGACCTTTATGTTATACCTATGTTTACTATACCTTAAACTAGATGTTGCTATATAGCAGATGTTCCATTCACCAATATGTGCTCTGCTGAAACTTCTGTCTGTGAGTTGTTTGTCTTGATACAATGTTAAACATATATAAATGGTTATTGTCATATCTATAAAAAAGCGGTAGGCGATAGAGACAAAAGTCTGTATATTTTGAATCAAGATGTCTCAATTGTCTTAAAAAAAAGTTGGATAACAAGGTATCTTCCGAGAGTTTTTTTGTTTATGTATGCATTTAAGTGAACACATAAAACTATTATTCTTCTAATTATTTGGATGCATCACATAGACACATACTTTAAGACAGGAGGTACGATAATGAAGATAATGTAATAAGGCTTGCTGTTCGCTGCAGTAGTTAATTTAACAAAAGATAGACATATCTGCCTAAAGTGGACTTGAACCTGAATTTTGGAGACAATTTTTCGAAGAGGAAGTGCTTCTTGTAGTCCGTAAAATACGGTAATACAAACAAATAGTAAAATTATTTTTCTTCACCGAGACATGAACAGAAAATCTCCAGCATTACGGATTGTCGTATTAACCAATTGTGCTACTTATCCATTTTAGAAACAGACGGAAATCTGGAGATTTGGGTTGCGATATTGGTTTAGGCAGATGCGAACAACAAGCCTGAGTACAATGTTACGTTTGTAATTAGAATAACATAATCTTATCTACAAACAGAACATTTCAAATGTTGTATTTAAATTTGGTATGTTGTGTAAGTCCACCGCTGTGGTCTCGAGGTAGCGTGCTGCCTTGTCACGCAGAGGGCCCGGATTCGATCCCCGGTCGGGACAGTCTTCTGGATGAGGTTTTTCGGGTTTTTTCCTCACCTGTAAGACAAGCGTCAGGACGCTGAGGGCCATCATCATCATCCTTCACGGTGTGGAATGCAACGGGAAGCTACCACACCTATAATTCCCTAGTAAAGCTACAAAGCATAGCATGAAAATGCTATGATTGCAATGAAAGACCTACCCTCGGGCAGAATTACTATGAATGGATGGATAATGTGTATGAAGTTAGCTTTCAAATGCGAACAGTACAACACGTGACATATTTCCAAACATTTAATTTACAATAAATATGGTATTCCTAAATGTATTTAGTATTTACCTGATGAAGGAAAAGTTAAGCATTTTCATTATACAAATGTCAGGTTACAAATATATGAAACAGTTATCGATTTAATCTCTGAAATATTTATATTTTATTAAATTCAAATAGAAAGTTACTTTTCAACTGCACATTCAGTGGCGTTGCTCCACAATGTAAGATATTGCGTCATCATTTTTGTTATTGCTATGCAACAAAACCCATTTTATACAAAAGTATTACGTAATTTATATTTTTAATCAAAGTCCACCGCTGTGGTCTCGAGGTAGCGTGCTGCCTTGTCACGCAGCGGGCCCGGGTTCGATCCCCGATCGGGACAGTTTTTCTGGGTGAGGTTTTTATCAGGCTGTTTCCTCACCTGTAAGAGAAATGTCAGGGAAACTTTAAGGCCCAAACTCTCCCAGAAATCATGTGGCCATCGTAATCATCATCATTCACATTCATCTTAGATTAAGCTTAGGATTAGAGACTCTCCTGGCGCACCACTATCATCATCATCACCCATTATATCATCGATGCAACGTAACCCCGCCATCCAGGCGCCCCAACCTCAGAAGTGGGTTACAAGTACGTCATGCCAGGAGAGAACAGCAGGAAAGTCGAAAGACAACCTGGGGCATTTGCAAAAAAAATATGTTTAATGGAAGTTTTAATTTTGTGTAGCGGAAATACCTTTTTTAAGATTAAATAAAAAAACACACACACAAACACACACACACACATATATATAATATAATTGCGCATCTGTATAAAACGCCTTGAATATACAAATACCCGCCGTGGAAAACTACTGGTGCGAGTCTGCACTACATATGGCTGCGTGTCGGTGATGTGTTAAATTTAACGCAATCAGAGCTTTTTGTATTCCACAGGATCATAAATCGTACTGAAACAGATGAGAGGCGGATTATTTTAGTTTGATTCATCAGGTAAATTAGTTCTCATTAATTTCGTTTGAGCTAAAAATTCGAGTGTAAAAGTAAATGGTATTAGCACTGGTCAACGCTTTAAATTACAAAAAAAACTGCACCCGGACAAGAGTTTCCAGTCTGTGACGTCATCAGCTGTTAATATATACCTTTATGGGATGAATGTACAGTGCGCCGTAGAAAATGACTCGAGCGCTAAATAAAGCATTGCAGGAACTTCGAAAAAACACAACACTTATGGCTGGAATTTTATTCCTTCTAACAAGACATTTTCTTCACATTTTGTGGGTAACTCCAAAATAAACATCGGCAGTTTAAATAAATGCATATCTGAAATTATTAATCTTTGGGATCGCGTTTAAAAGTTTTCTTTAAGAGAAAGTATCCGTGAAATATGAAATCCGAGATACAAGCTTTCCCGAAAATCGTTTGAAATTTGAAATGTTATCTATATCCGGATCCACACTCTGGCAAACTAATTTCAAGAGAAGAAGATTTTGCAAAGCTCTAGAAACGGAAGATAATAGCACGCATTTCCAGAATTAAACATAGGCTCAATTCTGGAAATGCGTGCTACCGTGCGTCCCATATGAGACTAGGTTTGGCGGACAACACTCAGCCACGCGTACTCAGTTAGACGTGTGACTTGTTGCACCGTTGAAATAAAAAAAAAATACACTTGTACGACACATTTGTCCGTAGAGAGGTCCGTAATCGATTATATATACGCGGCAGCGTGCATGTTGTCTGCCAGGCCCAGTCGTATGCGGGATGCACTGTATTAAGCATTACAGCGACTCTTGATGTCCCAACTTCTTTCATAAAACGTTAAACTGAAAATATATAAAACTATTATTCTACCAGTTATATTATATGGGTGCGAAACATGAACTCTTTCTTTAAGGGAGGCAAGGAGATTACGAGTATTTCAGGATAAAGTTTTTAGGAAATTTTTTGGACCAAAGAGAGATGAACAGACAGGTGAATGGAGAAAACTACATAATAGTAACTACATGGTCTTTATAGGAAGCCAGATATGATAAGAACAGTTAAGTCTCGTAGAATGCGATGGGCAGGACATGTGGAACGAATGGGGATTGAAAGACGTGGATGGAAGCTTCTTGTAGGAAAACCAGAGGGAAAACGCCCAGTTTGGTAGACCAAGAATGAGGTGGGAGGATAACATTAACTATGATTTGAGGGAGGTAGATTATACAGGGAATGATTGGAAAAGATTAGCTCTGCATAGGGATATGTGGAGAGCTTATGTCCGTGCGGCCATGGACCTACGGGTTCGATAGTACCAGTGAGTTAGATAGAATTAGTTAGAAACGGAAGAAAACGTAATGAAAAAGTGTTTCCGCTTATAGAAATAACTGCCTCGAAGGAAGGATGGTCGTATGATCGAGAGATTGTATCTACAAATAATGTAGTGCAAGGAATAAACTATAAAAATAAGGGATAAAATATGTAATGTGAAGGATCAGTACGAAAGTGTGAACTTGTGATCTCTCTCGTAAAATTACAGGTTATTTTTGTGGCTTAGTATCTAAGTGAAATTAATTCCAGACTTACGTTCCTTTTATAAAAATGCCGTAAGGCAGGGCCACTACCATCTGATGTCACATGCGAGACTCAACCTAACTAGGGCCTTGGGTCCGGTAGTGGGTTTAAATCTTCTAGCTGTGACATAGTTTGGAGTTACGTGTGCTTTCCCTCAGATACTTCAATAAACACATTTGTTTTCATACTTAATCTTTGTTTTAGAGATTTCAGAATGTTTAACAAATATTTGTTATTTTTACGTTAAATTAGAACGAAAGTATGATATTGATTTATGGACACACGTAACTTTAAAATGTCTGAAGACGCCATGAGACAAATAAGGGGAAGTAATTATATTAAGAAGACCTACAACTGGAGTTTTTCAATGAAACATACAGCAGACGAAGTAAACAATTATTCCGGAAAATTGCATATAATAATAAATAATACAGATTCTGAAGAATGCAGCAATTCAATGCATCATACCTCGGAAGAGAGTTGCGGTACCTGCTCTGGTTAGAGTGCATAAAGGGATTTTCACATGAAATTTCGGCCTGTATATAACCGGTGCGAACCCGGCATCGTTACCCCCGAAGCTAGAACTACCGCGCCATGGACTTAGTGTAAAAATTGTCGAGGCTTAATTTTAATAGTGAATATCAAAATGTTACCTGGAAGGATGTAAAACAAAATATTCATAATTTAAGAGCTGTATTTGTTTTAATTTGAATGAGTTATACATAACAGTACATACTAACACACAATTACACTAAGATAAATGTATTTAATATTTACAAGAAGGAGGACCATCTACACATCACAGCTGTATAAGTTGAAAGATGAACTAGTTTAGTATTTAATCTGTTAAATATTAACATCTAATTAAACTCAATTAAAATATAATTGTACTTTCCTTGGCGCAGTGCTTCTGTTATTACGTCATCATTCTTGTTATCACAGGACGAATTTCATACAAAACTAGCCAATACCCGGCTACAACTAAACAAATTACGTTTCTTTGTTGCATTTAGTTGAATAAGTAAAAGGAAAAATAAATATAAATTTATATCGTTATTATTTTAAGATTCCCCGCGCTGCTCTGGAATCTACGCATCCCGATGTACTTTGCATAAGTGAGCTGGAACACAAATTTCGTCATTTTGAGTTATCCATAAAAGAATACCCGCCTTGGGTGCTCTGCCAATGCTTGCCCGGGGAATCTACTTATCCCCATCTTCTTGGCCATCAATGAAAAAAAAAAATGGTTATTGTGAGTTATCCGTAAAAGATAAACATGTGCTGTCGCGGACTTTTTTGTATAAGATTTTAAGATATTGAGTTCTGTGTACAATAATTTTGTGTATTTGTTATGGTTTAGTCAGCATAAAGCATTTAACCTTACAAGAAGCGACATTTTTCACGTTTTTGTCACTACAGAAGGACATTTTTAAGCGCGAAGAGCTTGAGCATTAAAACTCTCTTATAACCAATAAAACCTTCCCGGGAGAATCCTGAACATTTTGCAAGAACCCCGTGACAATCGGATGAATGGTATGGCAGCACATTTTTGCCCGGGAATCTACTTTTCCTGATCTCCTTGGCATCAATAAAAGACAAAACTGGCGATTGTGTGTTATCTGTAAAAGATAAACATATGATGATGCGGACTTTTTTGTAAGGGGTTTTTGAGATGATTCAATTCCCTGTACATTAATTTTATATATTTCTTATGGTTAACCAGCCGTAAAGCCATTTAAGGGTTTAAAAAAATGACTTTTCATGTTTTTTTTTTCACTCACAATTGGTTGTTTTAAGGGGTCGTAGGAGTTGAGTATCTCGACTCTCTTTTAGCCTATATTCAATCCCATCACATTCGTGAATCAACGGTATGGCCGCGCATAAAGTACGAACAAAAAAACAAACAAACAGACATTCATTTTTATATACTAGATGTATTGAATTTGTTTTTTTAATGAGGAAAAAATAATTTGTAACTTAAATTATCCAAAAAACGCAATAATTCTCACTAACTTACTGGCACTATCCAACCCGTAGGTTCATTTCTGCGCGGGCATAAGCTCTCCATTCATCCCTATCCTGAGCTAATGTTTTCCAATCATTCCCTGTATAATCTATTTCCCTAAAAATCATAGTTAATGCTATTCTCCCACCTCAGTCTTGGTTAACCAACTGGGCGTTTTCCCTCTGGTTTTGCTACAAGGAAAAAACGCAATATCGAGATAAATAACTAATTAAACATAGTTTTCGACTGTTTAAATATTCATAATCGCAGTTCTATGTTTATAACATTTACATTAGAATACAATTTCATATCATTTTTAACGTGCATATAACGTGCATAGATTTAGAAGGAACATTTATTCTACATAATACTTTCCTTACTCTCAGCCAAAGCCCTTCCAGGCTGTCGCGCTTGGAGTTTATTCTCCTTCTTTTTGCTTAAGCTGTGTAATCTGTATTCGTTGAAGAGTGGTTAACATGACCACTTCTGGTTCTAAGAAACACGTTATCAAACGGCTGGGGGCGGTTATTTTTTACAGTTGAAACATCTTTGAGGTATATTATGTATTTTTAACGATAAATGTAGAAAAATATTTCACCTTAAATTTAGATTTAATCTGGAGATTTCATGACTTTTTATATAATTTAATTGTATTAATAACTGTACGCATACCTAAAGGATGCTCTTGGTTTGTTAAAACATGTCACATAATAAACATAATTTTAAAGACTGGGAACAAATTAGGAAGAAAAATAATAATAATAATAATAATAATAGTAATAATAATAATAATGTTTTATTTATTCTGGCAGTGTTAAGGCCATGAGGCCTTCTCTTCCACTCAACCAGTACAAATACAAATAAATATTTGACATATATATAGTAATATATATATATATTATACACTATACTAATTATAAACAGTTCAGCATTACATTAAATAATAATTCTTACGATAATTAATAATAATAATAATAATAATGAATAATAATCATAATATAATTAATATTAAGATAATTAAAAGAATGAACATCAATAATTCTAGCAAATAGATAACTTAAATTTATTAACGCAATCTACAATACATGCAGAACAACGGGATATCTGCTGATTCCAGTCAGTTCCTTAGGTGAGAATATTTCCGAGTAATTTCCTCCAGTACGGTGTCCATACATAATCGTGAGCTATTTGGGTATCTGTAATTCGTAGCGGATCTGACAGCTAGGGGACTCGTCAGGCTGATCCTATGTCCTCATAGTGCGTCACGATTATCGTTTTTTGGCAGACCAAGAGCCCTGCAGAGACCTGAATCGTTATGCATTTTAGTCTGTTTAAAGTTGGCAAAGAGTAAATTTAAAACAGAATACACAAAATAAAACTATGAGATTTATCTATACTTGGATTTGAACCATGATCTCAATCAACACGCTTCATCACTAACCAAACTTGCTACTTACTTGTAGACAATTCAGGACCATACTCAATGTCCCGACGACAAATGTCATAGAATTTAGGTCCCACAGTTGCCGACATCGTCCGCCCTTCATATCGTTTTAGATGATGTGTGTGTTGCTCCTGGCAGGAGCTGATCACTCATGGGGAGTCCCTCCATGTCGTTTAAAGTATGTGTGTGATCCGAAGTTACCCGACAGTGGTGCCCGGGTGGTGTTGGCACGTAAACGTGAGGGTTTAAACTACGTCATGAGTGGAAATCCCCGTGTAGTGAATTGTGTTCTATTATTAAAACGTCTCTTCGTTTAACCGTACATTATATGAATATCGTCCGTGCTGATCATGATTATAAAAAAATTCATGGCGCGAGAGGCTTTGCACTACAGTCGGCTGGTGGCCTCACATCTATGTGTTAATCCCAGAGGTAGGCGACACCGTCTAGTGTAGGGGTGAATTTTCGCATTATTGGATCCCCCAGTCGTTTGTATCTGGTTTCCTATTCTTTAGCCGCTACTTATTGCAGGTAACCAAATTGCTCACGATGTTTGTGGGCGCCGGTCTCCTACCGCCGAATTCCATGGACAAAATCTCTCCCTCATGGAAACTGCAGTCCGTAGCTCTGCGCACCTTAACCAATGCGCAGGCGTGAAGTCCGTAGCTCTGCGCTACCTTACCACTGCGCAGGGCGTGAAGTCCGTAGCCTGCGCTACCTTAACACTGCGAGGGCGTAAGTCCCGTAGCCTGCGTACCTAACACTGCGCCGGGCGTGAAGTCCCGTAGCTCTGCGCTACCTTAACCATGCGCAGGGCGTGAAGTCCCGTACTCTGCGCTCCTAACCACTGCGCAGCGGGTGAAGTCCCATAGCTGCGCTACCTTAACCACTGCGGCAGACGTATTTTAGCTTGCTGTTCGCTGCAGTAGTTAATCAACAAAAAGAAAAATGTTTCCTAAATGGATTTGAACTTATTCCTCCTCTTACGCTGCACTCTACCAATATTTCTCTATTTGAACTTCCCGTGACCACATAGTGAACGTGTTCAATTACATCATGGTCGCACTGCTGGGAGCACATTATGAGCGATTTATTCCATGTCATGTCAGCTGATTGGTAATTTTATATCGTTTCGTATGTAATATTTAATACAATAAATATAAATTTATGTTTTTTTACAGAGGTTTGAACAAAAAAAACTCTAGATTTAGAGTTCTCGCATTACCAATGGGCTACTTAGAGCACATGTGGAGATGATGCGGTTAGCATATCGTTTAGACAAGTTTTTTCTTTCCAATTGTATTAGCGTATATAAACAAAACACCTCATTATATGTGTAGCAAGGAGTTTGTCTTGTTATCAGAAGGAAACTGTGTACAGTAGTGTTACACACACATTGAATTGTAGAATTGTTTGTGGTGTTGCTCCTTATATCACAACGCCAGCGCATTTGTTGATCAAATCTGATTAAGGGACAAAAGTATTTAACTTCTATTAAGCATGCAGCAAACAACAAACGTGTGTCCTTACTTCACCTTACCTTATATATAAAACGTGAAGGAAATTGACATGCAAAACTTTGACCTCATTTAAGCAGATTGCGCGCACGGATCAGTTTGATCTTTGCATAATTTAAGGTCATATAAAGAAGGAGAGCAGAAAATAATGTTTGATAATTGTGTTACAACCATATTAATAAACAAATAAAATATTTTTTTCTAAGGAATTGTGTGTATTGCTCACTCATTTGTTACTCATATTTTTTTTTTGTGTACTCATCATTGTTACCTTCATACTGACTGCATTGTTGTAAGAGTAACTTTGTGCAGCAGCATACGACTGACTTACCCTTGCGTATTTATTATTAGTTTTTTTAAACTGTCAAACCTGTCCCAAGCCAGTGTAGAAAAGGGTGATGGAGGGTAAACGCCACTTAAAACCAGGTTCGTACCCGGCCTTGATGTACCTGTGAGGGGTCCTTAGCTAGGGTACCGATACTGCTGCCTTGCAGTTCGTTTAAAAGGCTAGAGGAAGAAAACTGATCAAATTATCTGGTCTTCCAGGTGGGGGTGGGGGGTTTGGATGCATAGCCGCTCCCCTGTTCGTCACAAAAGAAATAAACAATGCCAAAAGCCTAAAGATTAAAAGCGCGACGGAAATAAACAAGACGACAAAAGCAAAGGAAAAGGACATTATTGTTGAAACATGAAATTCGAGTTGTTCAAAATGAAATGGTGACATCATAGAGGAAATGAAAATGCTTAACCAAGACATCATTGTTGCTAACAGAAACAAAAAAGAGAAAAGGAAAATGTCAGAAGTTAAAGGTCCCATATATTGCAAGCGGACGGAGTTAGAGAACATAAACGAGCGCAGAAAGAGGAATCTCAATGATAATAAGAAGCAGAATTCAGGAAATTTAAAACTAGTGGGAGGCCATAAGAAAAGATGATTAAATGAATATAATATTTGGGGGGGAAAGGGAAAAAAAAAGTTAACAATTCTAGGAGGTGTATGGCATAAGCCAAGATGAATCGCTACGAAGTAGAGGAGTTCTATGGAACACTTGAAAAAATATAATAAACGAACTTGGGAAACAAGATAAAGTATTATGTGGGAGATTTTAATGGTTAGAACTGGCACCAGAATCGGAAGTGAAGTGGTCGGTCATTTTGGAGAGGAGAAAATTAATATAACGGCGAACAACTTATCGAAAAATGTGAGCAGTACTCGTTAAAATTACAAACGGATTTTATCAACACAAAGACATTCACAAATACAAAAGATATCAAGATACTTTACAGCAGAGATCAATAATAGATTATATAAGGTTGCGACAAAATACGGATTACAAATACAAGATGTTAGAGTGTAATAGAGGACAAACGTGAGGCAGTGATTCATATTTGGTAAATGCAAAAAATGAGTTTTCCATATGTAATAGGAGTAACGATACGAAAAGAGAAATTGGAGACATCAGAAATTACGCACACACTCTATATATAATACTCAGTTGTTACAGGACGACAGTAGTTCATACCTTACCGCAAGAGGCTGCGACGAAAAGTTAAGAAAATACATGTGATACTCCTCAAAAACAATATCAGTATATTGTCGAAAATATACTTATGGCTGCTAGGGCGGATATGGGAGGAAAGGTCATGGAGAATAAGAAAACTTATTTTTGGAACAAGGAGATTAAGGAAGATGTTGTAGCTCATAGAAAAGTCAATATCTTAAATGGTTAAGTAAAAAAAAAGTTGACGGACAAAA